>JAJHSJ010002823.1:62500-63666 GCA_021015155.1 Magnolia officinalis | reverse complement strand
GCGCGCGCGGAGGCTGCTGAGCTGCCCGCCGTGCTGCTGCTGCTCGCCGCCGTGCTACGTGCTGCTGCTGACGCTAGCGGCGCTGCAGCGCTGCGGCCGCATGCGCCCGCGTACGGGCCGCGTACGGGCCGAGGACCAGAATATATAACTGCAGAGACACTTTGGGCGCTCCTTTACCGCTGAGTGGGGTTTTCACCCCCAACTACTTAGGGAGAGGGTCGCCGCTAGGCCGCTGCCAAGCCGCCGCTTGCCACGCTGATGCACGCCTCACGCCACGTCCCGCCGACACGCGTGAACGCATGGCCTCGCATGGCATCGTGTGGCCCACGCATGGCCACGCGTGGCGTGTGTGGGCCCGAGTAGACCGAGTTGCCCTGAGTTGCACTGAGTTGCCCCGAGTTGCCCCGAGTTGCGCCGAGTTGCCTCGTGTGGCCACGCATGGCATCGTGTGGCATCGTGTGGCCCACGCATGGCCACGCATGGCCACGCCTGGAAATGCCGGGTGTGTGGGCCGAGTAGGCCAGAGTAGGCCCGAGTTGCCCCGAGTAGGCCCGAGTTGCCCCGAGTTGCACCGAGTTGCCCCGAGTTGCGCCGAGTTGCCTCGTGTTGGCCACGCATGGCATCGTGTGGCATCGTGTGGCCCACGCATGGCCACGCATGGCCACGCATGGCAGTTGTGTGGGCCCGAGTAGGCCAGAGTAGGCCCGAGTTGGCCCGAGTAGGCCCGAGTGGCCCAGTTGCCTGAGTTGCCCCGAGTTTGCGCCGAGTTGCCTCGTGTTGCCACGCATGGCATCGTGTGGCATCGTGTGGCCCACGCATGGCCACGCATGGCCACGCATGGCCGTGTGTGGGCCCGAGTAGGCCCGAGTAGCCCGAGTTAGCCCGGAGTAGCCCGAGTTGCCCCGAGTTGTGCCGAGTTGCCTCGTGTGGCCACGCATGGCATCGTGTGGCATCGTGTGGCCCACGTGTGGCCCACGTATGGCCCCGATTTGGCCCAAGTTGCCCCGAGTTGCCCCGATTTGCGTCGAGTTACCCCGTGTGGCCACGCATCGCATCGTGTGGCATCGTGTGCCCCATGCATGGCCCCGAGTTAGCCCGAGTTGGCCCGAGTTGCCCCGATTTGCGCCGAGTTGCCCCGATTTGCGCTGAGTTACCCCGAGTTGACC
>JAJHSJ010002823.1:47500-52500 GCA_021015155.1 Magnolia officinalis | reverse complement strand
CTGCACTTGGCGCACTAGCGCACTTGCGCACTCGCGCACTTGCGTAGGCATGTGGCGCTTGCCGGCGTCCCTGCCGCCGCCTAATTCGCCCGGCGACGCTTGCCCGCCCGCTTAGCACGGTGCCGGGGCGGCGCCTCATTCGTCCCGACGTCGCTTTGCCGCCGTGGCAGTAGCCTCGCCCGAGCCGCGTCCTTGCGCGCGCCTAATCGCCCGACGATGCCCTGCCCGCCGCCTAATTCGCCCCGACGACGCCTTGTCTGCCGTGGCACTGGCCCCCCGCTTAGCACGGCGCCCCTGACCGCCGCCTAATTCGCCCCGACGATGCCCTGCCCGCTTAGCACGGCGTCCCTGTCCGCCCCTAATTCGCCCCAACGATGCCCTGCCCGCTTAGGACGGCGTCCTGCCCGCGCCTAATTCGTCCCGACGACGCCTTGCCCGCCAGTGGCGTGGCCCCGCCCGCTTAGCACGGCGCACCTGACCGCCGCCTAATTCGCCCCGACGATGCTGCCGCTTAGGACGGCGTCCCGCCCGCCGCCCAATTCGCCCCGACGACGCCTTGCCCGCCGTGGCACTGGCCCCGCCCGCTTACGGCGCCTGACCGCCGCCTAATTCGCCCGACGATGCCCGCCCGCTTAGCACGGCGTCCCTGCCCGCCGTCTAATTCGCCCCGACGACGCCTTGCCCGCCGTGGCACTGGCCCCGCCCGCTTAGCACGGCGCCCTGGCCGCCGCCTAATTCGCCCCGACGATGCCCTGCCCGCTTAGCACGGCGTCCCTGTCCGCCGCCTAATTCGCCCCGACGATGCCCCGCCCGCTTAGCACGGCGTCCCTGCCGCCGCCTAATTCGCCGCGACGACGCCTTGCCCGCCGTCGCACTGGCCCCGCCCGCTTAGCACGGCGCCCCGCCCAGTTTGCACGACGTCCGTGCACGCGCCTAATTCGCCCCAACGATGCCCTGCCCGCTTAGTGAGGCGTCCCTGTCCGCCGCCTAATTCGCCCGACGACGCCTTGCCCGCCGTGGCGCTGGCCCCGCCCGCTTAGCACGGCGCCCTGACCGCCGCCTAATTCGCCCCGACGACGCCTTGCCCGCCGTGCACTGGCCCCGCCCGCTTAGCACGGCGCGCCCTGCACGACGTCCCGCCTAATTCGCCCCACGATGCCCTGCCCGCTTAGGAGGCGTCCCTGTCCGCCGCCTAATTCGCCCCGACGACGCCTTGCCCGCCGTGGCGCTGGCCCCGCCCGCTTAGCACGGCGCCCCTGACCGCCGCCTAATTCGCCCCGACGATGCCCTGCCGCTTAGCACGGCGTCCCTGTCCGCCGCCTAATTCGCCCCGACGATGCCCTGCCAGCTTAGGACGGCGTCCCTGCCCGCCGCCTAATTCGCCCCGACGACGCCTTGCCCGCCGTGGCGCTGGCCCGCCCGCTTAGCACGGCGCCCTGACCGCGCCTAATTCGCCCCGACGATGCCCTGCCAGCTTAGGACGGCGTCCCTGCCCGCCGCCTAATTCGCCCGACGACGCCTTGCCGTCGTGGCACTGGCCCGCCGCTTAGCACGGGCCCCTGACCGCCGCCTAATTCGCCCCGACGATGCCCTGCCCGCTTAGCACGGCGTCCCTGTCCGCCGCCTAATTCGCCCCGACGATGCCCTGCCCGCTTAGGACGGCGTCCCTGCCCGCCGCCTAATTCGCCCCGACGACGCCTTGCCCGCCGTCGCACTGGCCCCGCCCGCTTAGCACGGCGCCCGCCCAGTTTGCACGACGTCCGTGCACGCCGCCTAATTCGCCCCAACGATGCCCTGCCCGCTTAGTGAGGCGTCCCTGTCCGCCGCCTAATTCGCCCCGACGCTGCCTTGCCCGCCGTGGCACCAGCCCCGCCCGCTTAGCACGCCGCCCCGTGCCGTCGTGCTGGCGTGCTACTGCCGTGCTGCTACGGGCGTGCTGTCGTGCTGGCGTGCTGCTGCCGTCGTGCTGGCGTGCTGCTGTGGTGCTGCTACGGGCGTGCTGGCGTGCTGCCGTGCTGCTGTGGGCGTGCTGGCGTGCCGTGCTGCTGGCGTGCTGCTGTGGGCGTGCCAGCGTGCTGCCGTGCTGCTGTGGACGTGCTAGCGTGCTGCCGTGCTGCTGCCGTGCTGCTGTGGGCGTGCCAGCGTGCTGCCGTGCTGCTGCTGCGCTCCCGCCGTGCTACCGTGCTGCTGCTGCTCGCCCACCGTGCTACCGTGCTGCTGCTGCGGGCGCGCCGTGCTGCTGCTGCACGCCGCCGTGCTGCTGCTGCTCGCCCGGCGTGCTGCCGTGCTGCTGCCGCGCGCGCGCCGTGCTGCTGCTGCTCGCGCGCGTGCTGCTGCTGCTCGCCCGCCGTGCTGCCCGCGCGCGCGCCGTGCTGTGCGCGCGCGCCGTGCTGCTGCTGCTCGCCCGCCGTGCTACCGTGCTGCTGCTGCGCGCGCGGAGGCTGCTGAGCGCCCGCCGTGCTGCTGCTGCTCGCCCGCCGTGCTACCGTGCTGCTGCTGCGCTAGCGGCGCTGCAGCGCTGCGGCCGCACTGCGCCCGCGTACGGGCCGCGTACGGGCCGAGGACCAGAATATATAACTGCAGAGACACTTTGGGCGCTCCTTACCGCTGAGTGGGGTTTTCACCCCCAACTACCTTAGGGAGAGGGTCGCCGCTAGGCCGCTGCCACGCCGCTGCCACGCTGCTGCCACGCCTCCGCCACGTCCCGCCTGCCCGCGTGCACGCATGGCCTCGCATGGCATCGTGTGGCCCACGCATGGCCACGCGTGGCCGTGTGTGGGCCCGAGTAGCCCCGAGTTGCACCGAGTTGCACTGAGTTGCCCCGAGTTGCCCCGAGTTGCGCCGAGTTGCCTCGTGTGGCCACGCATGGCATCGTGTGGCATCGTGTGGCCCACGCATGGCCACGCATGGCCACGCATGGCCGTGTGTGGCCCGAGTAGGCCAGAGTAGGCCCGAGTGCCCCGAGTAGGCCGAGTTGCCCCGAGTTGCACTGAGTTGCCCCGAGTTGCGCCGAGTTGCCTCGTGTTGCCACGCATGGCATCGTGTGGCATCGTGTGGCCCACGCATGGCCACGCATGGCCACGCATGGCCGTGTGTGGGCCCGAGTAGGCCAGAGTAGGCCAGAGTAGGCCCGAGTTGCCCCGAGTAGGCCCGAGTTGCACTGAGTTGCCCGAGTTGCGCCGAGTTGCCTCGTGTTGCCACGCATGGCATCGTGTGGCATCGTGTGGCCCACGCATGGCCACGCATGGCCACGCATGGCCGTGTGTGGGCCCGAGTAGGCCCGAGTAGCCCGAGTAGCCCCGAGTTGCCCCGAGTTGCCCCGATGTGCCGAGTTGCCTCGTGTGGCCACGCATGGCATCGTGTGGCATCGTGTGCCCCACGTATGGCCCCGATTTGGCCCAAGTTGCCCCGAGTTGCCCCGATTTGCGTCGAGTTACCCCGTGTGGCCACGCATCGCATCGTGTGGCATCGTGTGCCCAATGCATGGCCCCGAGTTAGCCCGAGTTGGCCCGAGTTGCCCCGATTTGCGCCGAGTTGCCCCGATTTGCGCTGAGTTACCCCGAGTTGACCCGTGTGCCTCGTGTGGCCACTTGTGGCATCGCATGGCCTTGTGTGGCCCCGCATGGCCCCGAGTTGGCCCGAGTTGCGCCGAGTTGTGCCGAGTTGCTGCCCTTGTGCCACACATGGCCTCGTGTGGCCCCGAGTTGCCTCGTGTGGCCCCGAGTTGTCTCGTGTGGCCTTGCGTGGCCTTCGCTTCGGCGAGACTTTGTTGCCTCCCTTTTCGCGCCTAGCGAGCCTGTTCGGCGTCGCGTGCTGGGACCATGGCCGTGTGCGTTTGTTCCGCTCGGGATGATGCGCATCGGTTTGGGCCGGAGCGCGATGCTGGGCACGATTGTGACGGTGCATGAGTGGTGCTTGGGGACACGCCTTCGTCCCACGTTGAATGCTTTCGAGAGCGGCGCTGGCTACGGCCTCGCCCGATGGTGCTGCCTAAGTTATTATCCGTGCCAAGCGAGCTTGCCCAGTGCTGTGCGAAGAGATCGCGGCCGGTTGCGAAACTCTCCGTCTCGGAGGCGATGAGCAACGGTCGGGGCTCGAGCGCAGCGCAGGGCATGATTGTGATGGCATGTGAGCGGTGCTCGTTGAGCATGTCTCGGTGGGCTCCCTGCTATTCTCTGCAGCCAACCACCCGAGCATGCCCCGTTCCACTCTTTGGCCCGACGGCGTCGCTCGCGCGTGCCTCGGCGCCGACTCTGCTGCCTGTGCGTCGTTACCCGGTTCGAGGGAACCCATCAGCAAGTGCTTCTCCCGCCGTGAGGCGGGCCTCGAAGCGGTGGCTGCGCGTCCACGGCTCCGTCGACCGACGGCCGCCCTGGCTCGCGGCACCCGCGCGTGCTTTCGGATGCGGAGGATGCTGTCGGCCGGGCTCTGAAACCCCGCCTCTTCCTTCCGTCGCTCCCAGCGAAGGACGGCCCGCTCCGCTGCCCGACCTCGAGTCGGGACGGCGGCGGCGCGGGCGTCGCGAAGGGCTGCTACCTGGTTGATTCTGCCAGTAGTCATATGCTTGTCTCAAAGATTAAGCCATGCATGTCTAAGTATAAGCAACTATACGGTGAAACTGCGAATGGCTCATTAAATCAGTTATCGTTTATTTGATAGTACCTTACTACATGGATAACCGTGGTAATTCTAGAGCTAATACATGCTAAAAACCCCGACTTCGGAAGGGATGCCTGCATTTATAGATAAAAGGTCGACGCGGGCTCTGCCCGTCGCTCTGATGATTCATGATTAACTGACGGATCGCACGGCCCTCGTGCCGGCGATGGTTCATTCAAATTTCTGCCCTATCAACTTTCGATGGTAGGATAGTGGCCTACCATGGTCTCAACGGGTAACGGGGAATTAGGGTTCGACTCCGGAGAGGGAGCCTGAGAAACGGCTACCACATCCAAGGAAGGCAGCAGGCGCGCAAATTACCCAATCCCGACACGGGGAGG
>JAJHSJ010002823.1:30000-40000 GCA_021015155.1 Magnolia officinalis | reverse complement strand
CGGTGCCGGGGGCGGTCGCCTCATTCGTCCCGACGTCGCCTTGCCCGCCGTGGCAGTAGCCTCGCCGCTCAGCACGGCGTCCTAGCGCGGCGCCTAATTCGCCCGACGATGCCCTGCCCGCCGCCTAATTCGCCCAGACGACGCCTTGCCCGCCGTGGCACTGCCCCGCCCGCTTAGCACGGCACCCCTGACCGCTGCCTAATTCGCCCCGACGATGCCCTGCCCGCTTAGCACGGCGTCCTGCCCGCCGCCTAATTCGCCCCGACGATGCCTGCCCGCTTAGGACGGCGTCCCTGCCCGCGCCTAATTCGCCCCGACGATGCCCCGCCCGCCGTGGCGCTGGCCCCGCCCGCTTAGCACGGCGCCCCTGACTGCCGCCTAATTCGCCCGACGATGCCCTGCCGCTTAGCACGGCGTCCCTGTCTGCGCCTAATTAGCCTCGACGACACGCGCAGCGCGCGCTCGGCGGGCGGGCGGCGCAGGCGCTGGCGACTGGCGCACTTGGCGCACTTAGCGCACTTCGCGCACTCGCGCACTTGCGTAGTAAGAAATGTGGCCCGCTTAGCACGGCGTCCCTGCCCGCCGCTAATTCGCCCCGGCGACGCCTTGCCCCGCCCGCTTAGCACGGTGCCGGGGCGGTCGCCTCATTCGTCCCGACGTCGCCTTGCCCGCCGTGGCAGTAGCCTCGCCCGCTCAGCACGGGTCCTAGCGCGGCGCCTAATTCGCCCCGACGATGCCCTGCCCGCGCCTAATTCGCCAGACGACGCTTGCCGCCGTGGCACTGGCCCGCCCGCTTAGCACGGCACCCCTGACCGCTGCCTAATTCGCCCCGACGATGCCCTGCCCGCTTAGCACGGCGTCCCTGCCCGCCGCCTAATTCGCCCGACGATGCCCTGCCCGCTTAGGACGGCGTCCCTGCCCGCCGCCTAATTCGCCCCGACGATGCCCCGCCGCCGTGGCGCTGGCCCCGCCCGCTTAGCACGGCGCCCCTGACCGCCGCCTAATTCGCCCCGACGATGCCCTGCCCGCTTAGCACGGCGTCCCTGTCTGCCGCCTAATTAGCCTCGACGACACGCCGCGCGCGCGTCGGGGGGGCGGGCGGCGCAGGCGCTGGCGACTGGCGCACTTGGCGCACTTAGCGCACTTCGCGCACTCGCGCACTTGCGTAGTAAGAATGTGGCCCGCTTAGCACGGCGTCCCTGCCCGCCGCCTAATTCGCCCCGGCGACGCCTTGCCCCGCCCGCTTAGCACGGTGCCCGGGGCGGTCGCCTCATTCGTCCCGACGTCGCCTTGCCCGCCGTGGCAGTAGTAGTAGCTCGCCGCTCAGCACGGCGTCCTAGCGCGGCGCCTAATTCGCCCCGACGATGCCCTGCCCGCCGCCTAATTCGCCCAGACGACGCCTTGCCCGCCGTGGCACTGGCCCCGCCCGCTTAGCACGGCACCCCTGACCGCTGCCTAATTCGCCCCGACGATCCCTGCCCGCTTAGCACGGCGTCCCTGCCCGCCGCCAATTCGCCCGACGATGCCCTGCCCGCTTAGGACGGCGTCCCTGCCCGCCGCCTAATTCGCCCCGACGATGCCCGCCCGCCGTGGCGCTGGCCCCGCCGCTTAGCACGGCGCCCCTGACTGCCGCCTAATTCGCCCCGACGATGCCCTGCCCGCTTAGCACGGCGTCCTGTCTGCCGCCTAATTAGCCTCGACGACACGCGCGCACGCGCGCGTCGGCGGGCGGGCGGCGCAGGCGCTGGGACTGGCGCACTTGGCGCATTAGCGCACTTCGCGCACTCGCGCACTTGCGTAGTAAGAAATGTGGCCCGCTTAGCACGGCGGTCCCTGCCCGCCGCCTAATTCGCCACGGACGACGCCTTGCCCCGCCCGATTAGCACGGTGCCCGGGGCGGTCGCCTATTCGTCCCGACGTCGCCTTGCCCGCCGTGGCAGTAGCCTCGCCCGCTCAGCACGGCGTCCTAGCGCGGCGCCTAATTCGCCCCGACGATGCCCTGCCCGCCGCCTAATTCGCCAGACGACGCCTTGCCCGCCGTGGCAATGGCCCGCCCGCTTAGCAAGGCACCCCTGACCGGCCTAATTCGCCCCGACGATGCCCTGCCCGCTTAGCACGGCGTCCTGCCCGCCGCCTAATTCGCCCCGACGATGCCCTGCCGCTTAGGACGGCGTCCCTGCCCGCCGCCTAATTCGCCCCGACGAGCCCCCCACGCGGCCGCCCCGCCCCCGCATTAGCACCCCCTTACCCACTGACTCCCCTTCTATACCGCCTAGCCTAATCCTCGGACCCCGCCCGCCGTGGCGCTGACCCGCCGCTTAGCACGGCGCCCCTGCTGCCGCCAATTCGCCACGACGACCTGCCCGCTTAGCACGGCGTCCCTGCTGCGCCAATTAGCCTCGACGACACGCGCGCGCGAGCGTCGGCGGGGCTGCGGCGCAGGCGCTGGCGACTGGCGCACTTGGCGCACTTAGCGCACTTCGCGCACTCGCGCATTGCGTAGTAAGAAAGTGGCCCGCTTAGCACGGCGTCCCTGCCCGCCGCCTAATTCGCCCGGCGACGCTTGCCCGCCCGCTTAGCACGGTGCCCGGGGCGGTCGCCTCATTCGTCCCGACGTCGCCTTGCCCGCCGTGGCAGTAGCCTCGCCCGCTCAGCACGGCGTCTAGCGCGGCGCCTAATTCGCCCGACGATGCCCTGCCCGCCCCTAATTCGCCCAGACGACGCCTTGCCCGCCGTGGCACTGGCCCCGCCCGCTTAGCACGGCACCCCTGACGCTGCCTAATTCGCCCCGACGATGCCTGCCCGCTTAGCACGGCGCCCTGCCCGCGCCGCCTAATTCGCCCGACGATGCCCTGCCCGCTTAGGACGGCGTCCCTGCCCGCCGCCTAATTCGCCCCCGACGATGCCCGCCCGCCGTGGCGCTGGCCCGCCCGCTTAGCACGGCGCCCCTGAACGCCGCTAATTCGCCCCGACGATGCCCTGCCCGTTAGCACGGCGCCCTGACCGCCGCCTAATTCGCCCCGACGATGCCCCGCCCGCTTAGCACGGCGTCCTGTCTGCCGCCTAATTAGCCTCGACGACGCGCGCGCGCGCGCGCGTGGCGGGCGGGGGGCGGGCGGCGCAGGCGCTGGCGACTGGCGCACTTGGCGCACTTAGCGCACTTCGCGCACTCGCGCACTTGCGTAGTAAGAAATGGCCCACTTAGCACGGCGTCCCTGCCCGCCGCCTAATTCGCCCCGGCGACGCCTTGCCCCGCCCGCTTAGCACGGTGCCCGGGGCGGTCGCCTCATTCGTCCCGACGTCGCCTTGCCCGCAGTGGCAGTAGCCTCGCCCGCTCAGCACGGCGTCCTAGCGCGGCGCCTAATTCGCCCCGACGATGCCCTGCCCGCCGCCTAATTCGCCCAGACGACGCCTTGCCCGCCGTGGCACTGGCCCCGCCGCTTAGCACGGCACCCTGACCGCTGCCTAATTCGCCCCGACGATGCCCTGCCCGCTTAGCACGGCGTCCCTGCCCGCCGCCTAATTCGCCCCGACGATGCCCTGCCCGTTTAGGACGGCGTCCCTGCCCGCCGCCTAATTCGCCCGACGATGCCCCCACGCCGTGGCGCGGCCCCGCCCGCTTAGCACGGCGCCCCTGACTGCCGCCTAATTCGCCCCGACGATGCCCTGCCCGCTTAGCACGGCGTCCCTGTCTGCCGCCTAATTAGCCTCGACGACACGCGAGCGCGCGCGTCGGCGGGCGGGCGGCGCAGGCGCTGGCGACTGGCGCACTTGGCGCACTTAGCGCACTTCGCGCACTCGCGCACTTGCGTAGTAAGAAATGTGGCCCGCTTAGCACGGCGTCCCTGCACGCCGCCTAATTCGCCCCGGCGACGCCTTGCCCCGCCCGCTTAGCACGGTGCCCGGGGCGGTCGCCTCATTCGTCCCGACGTCGCTTGCCCGCCGTGGCAGTAGAGCCTCGCCCGCTCAGCACGACGTCCTTGCCGGGCGCCTAATTCGCCCCGACGATGCCCTGCCCGCCGCCTAATTCGCCCCGACGATGCCCTGCCCGCCTTAGCACGGCGTCCCTTTCCGCCGCCTAATTCGCCCCGACGATGCCTTCACCGCCGTGGCACTAGCCCGCCCGCTTAGCACGGCGCAATTCGCCGCGACGATGCCCTGCCCGCTTAATGTGGCGTCCCGGTCTGCCGCCTAATTAGCCCCGACGATGCCTTGCCCGCCATGGCACTAGCACCGCCCGCATTGCACGGCGCCCCTGCCCGCCGGGGGACTAGCGCCGCTCGCATAGCACGGCCTATATCTTTCGATGTACAACTCGGATTGCCGCACGAGACGCGACGTTGGAACCGCGGCGACGATGCGGTCGCTATGGCACTAGTTTCGAGTCGATCCGGGTCGGGTTTATATGATGTGACTTAAGGGTCATCGCAAATGCAAACCGAGGGTCGAGGGCCACCGGAATTCAACGGTAGGACCGCGTGACCAAGATGAACGAAATGCATACTTACACACACATGCATACATGCGAACTCAGGTCGAGTCTTACGCACTAGCAGAGGGGCTGGCAACTGGCGCGCTTGACAGAGACGCCGTTGCACTAGCCACGCCCTATTAGCACGGCGCCGCGCCAAAAAACGCGGGCGCGCGTCGGGGACGACGCCTTTCCACTAGCCCCGCGCGCTTAGCACGGTGCCCCGGGCTCACGCCTAATGCGCCCCGACGATGCCCTGCCCGCTTAGCGCGGCGTCCCTGTCCGCCGCCTAATTCGCCCCGACGATGCCCTGCCCGCCGCCTAATTTGTCCCGACGATGCCTTGGCCGGTGTGGCACTATCCCCGCCCGCTTAGCACGGCGCCCCTGACCGCCGCCTAATTCGCCCCGACGATGCCCTGCACGCCGCCTAATTCGCCCCGACGATGCCCTGCCAGCTTAGGACGGCGTCCCTGCCCGCCGCCTAATTCGCCCCGACGATGCCCCGCCGCCGTGCGCGGTGGCCCCGCCGCTTAGCACGGCGCCCCTGACCGCCGCCTAATTCGCCCCGACGATGCCCTGCCCGCTTAGCACGGCGTCCCTGTCTGCCGCCTAATTAGCCTCGACGAGCAGCGCGCGAGCGCCTCGGCGGGCGGGCGGGCGGGCGGGCGGCGCAGGCGCTGGCGACTGGCGCACTTGGCGCACTTAGCGCACTTCGCGCACTCGCGCACTTGCGTAGTAAGAAGTATGGCCCGCTTAGCACGGCGTCCCTGCCGCCGCCTAATTCGCCCGGCGACGCCTTGCCCCGCCCGCTTAGCACGGTGCCGGGGGCGGTCGCCTCATTCGTCCCGACGTCGCCTTGCCCGCCGTGGCAGTAAGTAGTAGCCTCGCCCGCTCAGCACGGCGTCCTAGCGCGGCGCCTAATTCGCCCCGACGATGCCCTGCCCGCCGCCTAATTCGCCCAGACGACGCCTTGCCCGCCGTGGCACTGCCCCGCCCGCTTAGCACGGCACCCCTGACCGCTGCCTAATTCGCCCCGACGATGCCCTGCCCGCTTAGCACGGCGTCCCTGCCCGCCGCCTAATTCGCCCCGACGATGCCCTGCCCGCTTAGGACGGCGTCCCTGCCCGCCGCCTAATTCGCCCCGACGATGCCCCGCCCGCCGTGGCGCTGGCCCCGCCCGCTTAGCACGGCGCCCCTGACCGCCGCCTAATTCGCCCCGACGATGCCCTGCCCGCTTAGCACGGCGTCCCTGTCTGCCGCCTAATTAGCCTCGACGCGACGCGCGGCGGCGCGTCGGCGGGCGGGCGGCGCAGGCGCTGGCGACTGGCGCACTTGGCGCACTTAGCGCACTTCGCGCACTCGCGCACTTGCGTAGTAAGAAATGTGGCCCGCTTAGCACGGCGTCCCTGCCCGCCGCCTAATTCGCCCCGGCGACGCCTTGCCCCGCCCGCTTAGCACGGTGCCCGGGGCGGTCGCCTCATTCGTCCCGACGTCGCCTTGCCCGCCGTGGCAGTAGCCTCGCCCGCTCAGCACGGCGTCCTAGCGCGGCGCCTAATTCGCCCCGACGATGCCCTGCCCGCCGCCTAATTCGCCCAGACGACGCCTTGCCCGCCGTGGCACTGGCCCCGCCCGCTTAGCACGGCACCCCTGACCGCTGCCTAATTCGCCCCGACGATGCCCTGCCCGCTTAGCACGGCGTCCCTGCCCGCCGCCTAATTCGCCCCGACGATGCCCCGCCCGCTTAGCACGGCGCCCCTGACTGCCGCCTAATTCGCCCCGACGATGCCCTGCCCGCTTAGCACGGCGTCCCTGTCTGCCGCCTAATTAGCCTCGACGACACGCGCGCGCGCGCGTCGGCGGGCGGGCGGCGCAGGCGCTGGCGACTGGCGCACTTGGCGCACTTAGCGCACTCGCGCACTTGCGTAGTAAGAAATGTGGCCCGCTTAGCACGGCGTCCCTGCACGCCGCCTAATTCGCCCGGCGACGCCTTGCCCCGCCCGCTTAGCACGGTGCCCGGGGCGGTCGCCTCATTCGTCCCGACGTCGCTTTGCCCGCCGTGGCAGTAGCCTCGCCCGCTCAGCACGACGTCCTGCGCGGCGCCTAATTCGCCCCGACGATGCCCTGCCCGCCGCCTAATTCGCCCCGACGACGCCTTGTCTGCCGTGGCACTGGCCCCGCCCGCTTAGCACGGCGCCCCTGACCGCCGCCTAATTCGCCCGACGATGCCCTGCCCGCTTAGCACGGCGTCCCTGTCCGCCCCCTAATTCGCCCCGACGATGCCCTGCCCGCTTAGGACGGCGTCCCTGCCCGCCGCCTAATTCGTCCCGACGACGCCTTGCCCGCAGTGGGAGTGGCGCCGCCCCGCCCGTTAGCACGGCGCACCTGACCGCCGCCTAATTCGCCCCGACGATGCCCTGCCAGCTTAGGACGGCGTCCCTGCCCGCCGCCCAATTCGCCCCGACGACGCCTGCCCGCCGTGGCACTGGCCCGCCCGCTTAGCACGGCGCCCCTGACCGCCGCCTAATTCGCCCCGACGATGCCCTGCCCGCTTAGCACGGCGTCCCTGCCCGCCGTCTAATTCGCCCCGACGACGCCTTGCCCGCCGTGGCACTGGCCCCGCCCGCTTAGCACGGCGCCCCTGGCCGCCGCCTAATTCGCCCCGACGATGCCCTGCCCGCTTAGCACGGCGTCCCTGTCCGCCGCCTAATTCGCCCCGACGATGCCCCGCCCGCTTAGCACGGCGTCCCTGCCCGCCGCCTAATTCGACGCGACGACGCCTTGCCCGCCGTCGCACTGGCCCCGCCGCTTAGCACGGCGCCCGCCCAGTTTGCACGACGTCCGTGCACGCCGCCTAATTCGCCCCAACGATGCCCTGCCCGCTTAGTGAGGCGTCCCTGTCCGCCGCCTAATTCGCCCCGACGACGCCTTGCCCGCCGTGGCGCTGGCCCCGCCCGCTTAGCACGGCGCCCCTGACCGCCGCCTAATTCGCCCCGACGACGCCTTGCCCGCCGTCGCACTGGCCCCGCCGCTTAGCACGGCGCCCCGCCCAGTTTGCACGACGTCCGTGCACGCCGCCTAATTCGCCCCAACGATGCCCTGCCCGCTTAGTGAGGCGTCCCTGTCCGCCGCCTAATTCGCCCCGACGACGCCTTGCCCGCCGTGGCGCTGGCCCCGCCCGCTTAGCACGGCGCCCCTGACCGCCGCCTAATTCGCCCCGACGATGCCCTGCCCGCTTAGCACGGCGTCCCTGTCCGCCGCCTAATTCGCCCCGACGATGCCCTGCCAGCTTAGGACGGCGTCCCTGCCCGCCGCCTAATTCGCCCCGACGACGCCTTGCCCGCCGTGGCGCTGGCCCCGCCCGCTTAGCACGGCGCCCCTGACCGCCGCCTAATTCGCCCCGACGATGCCCTGCCAGCTTAGGACGGCGTCCTGCCCGCCGCCTAATTCGCCCCGACGACGCCTTGCCCGTCGTGGCACTGGCCCCGCCCGCTTAGCACGGCGCCCCTGACCGCCGCCTAATTCGCCCCGACGATGCCCTGCCCGCTTAGCACGGCGTCCCTGTCCGCCGCCTAATTCCCGACGATGCCCTGCCCGCTTAGGACGGCGTCCCTGCCCGCCGCCTAATTCGCCCCGACGACGCCTTGCCCGCCGTCGCACTGGCCCCGCCCGCTTAGCACGGCGCCCCGCCCAGTTTGCACGACGTCCGTGCACGCCGCCTAATTCGCCCCAACGATGCCCTGCCCGCTTAGTGAGGCGTCCCTGTCCGCCGCCTAATTCGCCCCGACGCTGCCTTGCCCGCCGTGGCACCAGCCACGCCGCTTAGCACGCCGCCGTGCCGTCGTGCTGGCGTGCTACTGCCGTGCTGCTACGGGCGTGCTGTCGTGCTGGCGTGCTGCTGCCGTCGTGCTGGCGTGATGCTGTGGTGCTGCTACGGGCGTGCTGGCGTGCTGCCGTGCTGCTGTGGGCGTGATGGCGTGCTGCGTGCTGCTGGCGTGCTGCTGTGGGCGTGCCAGCGTGCTGCCGTGCTGCTGTGGACGTGCTAGCGTGCTGCCGTGCTGCTGCCGTGCTGCTGTGGGCGTGCCAGCGTGCTGCCGTGCTGCTGCTGCGCTCCCGCCGTGCTACCGTGCTGCTGCTGCTCGCCCACCGTGCTACCGTGCTGCTGCTGCGCGCGCGCCGTGCTGCTGCTGCACGCCCGCCGTGCTGCTGCTGCCCGCCCGCCGTGCTGCCGTGCTGCTGCCGCGCGCGCGCCGTGCTGCTGCTGCTCGCGCGCCGTGCTGCTGCTGCTCGCCCGCCGTGCTACCGTGCTGCTGCCGCGCGCGCGCCGTGCTGCTGCTGCTCGCGCGCCGTGCTGCTGCTGCTCGCCCGCCGTGCTACCGTGCTGCTGCTGCGCGCGCGGAGGCTGCTGAGCGCCCGCGGTGCTGCTGCTGCTCGCCCGCCGTGCTACCGTGCTGCTGCTGCGCTAGCGGCGCTGCAGCGCTGCGGCCGCACTGCGCCCGCGTACGGGCCGCGTACGGGCCGAGGACCAGAATATATAACTGCAGAGACACTTTGGGCGCTCCTTACCGCTGAGTGGGGTTTTCACCCCCAACTACCTTAGGGAGAGGGTCGCCGCTAGGCCGCTGCCACGCCGCTGCCACGCTGCTGCCACGCCTCCGCCACGTCCCGCCTGCCCGCGTGCACGCATGGCCTCGCATGGCATCGTGTGGCCCACGCATGGCCACGCGTGGCCGTGTGTGGCCCGAGTAGCCCCGAGTTGCACTGAGTTGCACTGAGTTGCCCGAGTTGCCCCGAGTTGCGCCGAGTTGCCTCGTGTGGCCACGCATGGCATCGTGTGGCATCGTGTGGCCCACGCATGGCCACGCATGGCCACGCATGGCCGTGTGTGGGCCCGAGTAGGCCAGAGTAGGCCGAGTTGCCCCGAGTAGGCCCGAGTTGCCCCGAGTTGCACTGAGTTGCCCCCGAGTTGCGCCGAGTTGCCTCGTGTGGCCACGCATGGCATCGTGTGGCATCGTGTGGCCCACGCATGGCCACGCATGGCCACGCATGGCCGTGTGTGGGCGAGTGAGGCCAGAGTAGGCCCGAGTTGCCCGAGTAGGCACTGAGGGCCTCGAGTTGCGCCGAGTTGCCTCGTGTTGCCACGCATGGCACGTGTGGCATGTGTGGCCAACAGCATGGCCACGATGGCCACGTATGGCCGGTGTGGCCCGAGTGGCCCGAGTAGCCCCGAGTGCCCCGAGTTGCCCCGAGTTGTGCGAGTTGCCTCGTGTGGCGCATGGCATCGTGTGGCATCGTGTGCCCCACGTTATGGCCCCGATTTGGCCAAGTTGCCCCGAGTTGCCCCGATTTGCGTCGAGTTACCCCGTGGTGGCCCACGCATCGCAGAGTGTGGCATCGTGTGCCCAATGCATGGCCCGAGTTAGCCGAGTTGGCCCGAGTTGCCCCGATTTGCGCTGAGTTGCCCGAGTTGACCCGTGTGCCTCGTGTGGCCACTTGTGGCATCGCATGGCCTTGTGTGGCCCGGCATGGCC
>JAJHSJ010002823.1:17500-20000 GCA_021015155.1 Magnolia officinalis | reverse complement strand
TTAGCACGGCGTCCCTGCCCGCCGCCTAATTCGCCCCGGCGACGCCTTGCCCCGCCCGCTTAGCACGGTGCCCGGGGCGGTCGCCTCATTCGTCCCGACGTCGCCTTGCCCGCCGTGGCAGTAGCCTCGCCCGCTCAGCACGGCGTCCTAGCGCGGCGCCTAATTCGCCCCGACGATGCCCTGCCCGCCGCCTAATTCGCCCAGACGACGCCTTGCCCGCCGTGGCACTGGCCCCGCCCGCTTAGCACGGCACCCCTGACCGCTGCCTAATTCGCCCCGACGATGCCCTGCCCGCTTAGCACGGCGTCCCTGCCCGCCGCCTAATTCGCCCCGACGATGCCCTGCCCGCTTAGGACGGCGTCCCTGCCCGCCGCCTAATTCGCCCCGACGATGCCCCGCCCGCCGTGGCGCTGGCCCCGCCCGCTTAGCACGGCGCCCCTGACTGCCGCCTAATTCGCCCCGACGATGCCCTGCCCGCTTAGCACGGCGTCCCTGTCTGCCGCCTAATTAGCCTCGACGACACGCGCGCGCGCGCGTCGGCGGGCGGGCGGCGCAGGCGCTGGCGACTGGCGCACTTGGCGCACTTAGCGCACTTCGCGCACTCGCGCACTTGCGTAGTAAGAAATGTGGCCCGCTTAGCACGGCGTCCCTGCACGCCGCCTAATTCGCCCCGGCGACGCCTTGCCCCGCCCGCTTAGCACGGTGCCCGGGGCGGTCGCCTCATTCGTCCCGACGTCGCTTTGCCCGCCGTGGCAGTAGCCTCGCCCGCTCAGCACGACGTCCTTGCGCGGCGCCTAATTCGCCCCGACGATGCCCTGCCCGCCGCCTAATTCGCCCCGACGACGCCTTGTCTGCCGTGGCACTGGCCCCGCCCGCTTAGCACGGCGCCCCTGACCGCCGCCTAATTCGCCCCGACGATGCCCTGCCCGCTTAGCACGGCGTCCCTGTCCGCCCCCTAATTCGCCCCAACGATGCCCTGCCCGCTTAGGACGGCGTCCCTGCCCGCCGCCTAATTCGTCCCGACGACGCCTTGCCCGCAGTGGCGCTGGCCCCGCCCGCTTAGCACGGCGCACCTGACCGCCGCCTAATTCGCCCCGACGATGCCCTGCCAGCTTAGGACGGCGTCCCTGCCCGCCGCCCAATTCGCCCCGACGACGCCTTGCCCGCCGTGGCACTGGCCCCGCCCGCTTAGCACGGCGCCCCTGACCGCCGCCTAATTCGCCCCGACGATGCCCTGCCCGCTTAGCACGGCGTCCCTGCCCGCCGTCTAATTCGCCCCGACGACGCCTTGCCCGCCGTGGCACTGGCCCCGCCCGCTTAGCACGGCGCCCCTGGCCGCCGCCTAATTCGCCCCGACGATGCCCTGCCCGCTTAGCACGGCGTCCCTGTCCGCCGCCTAATTCGCCCCGACGATGCCCCGCCCGCTTAGCACGGCGTCCCTGCCCGCCGCCTAATTCGCCGCGACGACGCCTTGCCCGCCGTCGCACTGGCCCCGCCCGCTTAGCACGGCGCCCCGCCCAGTTTGCACGACGTCCGTGCACGCCGCCTAATTCGCCCCAACGATGCCCTGCCCGCTTAGTGAGGCGTCCCTGTCCGCCGCCTAATTCGACCCGACGACGCCTTGCCCGCCGTGGCGCTGGCCCCGCCCGCTTAGCACGGCGCCCCTGACCGCCGCCTAATTCGCCCCGACGACGCCTTGCCCGCCGTGGCGCTGGCCCCGCCCGCTTAGCACGGCGCCCCTGACCGCCGCCTAATTCGCCCCGACGATGCCCTGCCCGCTTAGGACGGCGTCCCTGCCCGCCGCCTAATTCGCCCCGACGACGCCTTGCCCGCCGTGGCGCTGGCCCCGCCCGCTTAGCACGGCGCCCCTGACCGCCGCCTAATTCGCCCCGACGATGCCCTGCCAGCTTAGGACGGCGTCCCTGCCCGCCGCCTAATTCGCCCCGACGACGCCTTGCCCGTCGTGGCACTGGCCCCGCCCGCTTAGCACGGCGCCCCTGACCGCCGCCTAATTCGCCCCGACGATGCCCTGCCCGCTTAGCACGGCGTCCCTGTCCGCCGCCTAATTCGCCCCGACGATGCCCTGCCCGCTTAGGACGGCGTCCCTGCCCGCCGCCTAATTCGCCCCGACGACGCCTTGCCCGCCGTCGCACTGGCCCCGCCCGCTTAGCACGGCGCCCCGCCCAGTTTGCACGACGTCCGTGCACGCCGCCTAATTCGCCCCAACGATGCCCTGCCCGCTTAGTGAGGCGTCCCTGTCCGCCGCCTAATTCGCCCCGACGCTGCCTTGCCCGCCGTGGCACCAGCCCCGCCCGCTTAGCACGCCGCCCCGTGCCGTCGTGCTGGCGTGCTACTGCCGTGCTGCTACGGGCGTGCTGTCGTGCTGGCGTGCTGCTGCCGTCGTGCTGGCGTGCTGCTGTGGTGCTGCTACGGGCGTGCTGGCGTGCTGCCGTGCTGCTGTGGGCGTGCTGGCGTGCTGCCGTGCTGCTGGCGTGCTGCT
>JAJHSJ010002823.1:5000-7500 GCA_021015155.1 Magnolia officinalis | reverse complement strand
CCGACGATGCCCTGCCCGCCGCCTAATTCGCCCCGACGATGCCCTGCCAGCTTAGGACGGCGTCCCTGCCCGCCGCCTAATTCGCCCCGACGATGCCCCGCCCGCCGTGGCGCTGGCCCCGCCCGCTTAGCACGGCGCCCCTGACCGCCGCCTAATTCGCCCCGACGATGCCCTGCCCGCTTAGCACGGCGTCCCTGTCTGCCGCCTAATTAGCCTCGACGACGCGCGCGCGCGCGCGTCGGCGGGCGGGCGGCGCAGGCGCTGGCGACTGGCGCACTTGGCGCACTTGGCGCACTTGGCGCACTTCGCGCACTCGCGCACTTGCGTAGTAAGAAATGTGGCCCGCTTAGCACGGCGTCCCTGCCCGCCGCCTAATTCGCCCCGGCGACGCCTTGCCCCGCCCGCTTAGCACGGTGCCCGGGGCGGTCGCCTCATTCGTCCCGACGTCGCCTTGCCCGCCGTGGCAGTAGCCTCGCCCGCTCAGCACGGCGTCCTAGCGCGGCGCCTAATTCGCCCCGACGATGCCCTGCCCGCCGCCTAATTCGCCCAGACGACGCCTTGCCCGCCGTGGCACTGGCCCCGCCCGCTTAGCACGGCACCCCTGACCGCTGCCTAATTCGCCCCGACGATGCCCTGCCCGCTTAGCACGGCGTCCCTGCCCGCCGCCTAATTCGCCCCGACGATGCCCTGCCCGCTTAGGACGGCGTCCCTGCCCGCCGCCTAATTCGCCCCGACGATGCCCCGCCCGCCGTGGCGCTGGCCCCGCCCGCTTAGCACGGCGCCCCTGACTGCCGCCTAATTCGCCCCGACGATGCCCTGCCCGCTTAGCACGGCGTCCCTGTCTGCCGCCTAATTAGCCTCGACGACACGCGCGCGCGCGCGTCGGCGGGCGGGCGGCGCAGGCGCTGGCGACTGGCGCACTTGGCGCACTTAGCGCACTTCGCGCACTCGCGCACTTGCGTAGTAAGAAATGTGGCCCGCTTAGCACGGCGTCCCTGCACGCCGCCTAATTCGCCCCGGCGACGCCTTGCCCCGCCCGCTTAGCACGGTGCCCGGGGCGGTCGCCTCATTCGTCCCGACGTCGCTTTGCCCGCCGTGGCAGTAGCCTCGCCCGCTCAGCACGACGTCCTTGCGCGGCGCCTAATTCGCCCCGACGATGCCCTGCCCGCCGCCTAATTCGCCCCGACGACGCCTTGTCTGCCGTGGCACTGGCCCCGCCCGCTTAGCACGGCGCCCCTGACCGCCGCCTAATTCGCCCCGACGATGCCCTGCCCGCTTAGCACGGCGTCCCTGTCCGCCCCCTAATTCGCCCCAACGATGCCCTGCCCGCTTAGGACGGCGTCCCTGCCCGCCGCCTAATTCGTCCCGACGACGCCTTGCCCGCAGTGGCGCTGGCCCCGCCCGCTTAGCACGGCGCACCTGACCGCCGCCTAATTCGCCCCGACGATGCCCTGCCAGCTTAGGACGGCGTCCCTGCCCGCCGCCCAATTCGCCCCGACGACGCCTTGCCCGCCGTGGCACTGGCCCCGCCCGCTTAGCACGGCGCCCCTGACCGCCGCCTAATTCGCCCCGACGATGCCCTGCCCGCTTAGCACGGCGTCCCTGCCCGCCGCCTAATTCGCCCCGACGACGCCTTGCCCGCCGTGGCACTGGCCCCGCCCGCTTAGCACGGCGCCCCTGACCGCCGCCTAATTCGCCCCGACGATGCCCTGCCCGCTTAGCACGGCGTCCCTGCCCGCCGCCTAATTCGCCCCGACGACGCCTTGCCCGCCGTGGCACTGGCCCCGCCCGCTTAGCACGGCGCCCCTGGCCGCCGCCTAATTCGCCCCGACGATGCCCTGCCCGCTTAGCACGGCGTCCCTGTCCGCCGCCTAATTCGCCCCGACGATGCCCCGCCCGCTTAGCACGGCGTCCCTGCCCGCCGCCTAATTCGCCGCGACGACGCCTTGCCCGCCGTCGCACTGGCCCCGCCCGCTTAGCACGGCGCCCCGCCCAGTTTGCACGACGTCCGTGCACGCCGCCTAATTCGCCCCAACGATGCCCTGCCCGCTTAGTGAGGCGTCCCTGTCCGCCGCCTAATTCGCCCCGACGACGCCTTGCCCGCCGTGGCGCTGGCCCCGCCCGCTTAGCACGGCGCCCCTGACCGCCGCCTAATTCGCCCCGACGATGCCCTGCCCGCTTAGCACGGCGTCCCTGTCCGCCGCCTAATTCGCCCCGACGATGCCCTGCCAGCTTAGGACGGCGTCCCTGCCCGCCGCCTAATTCGCCCCGACGACGCCTTGCCCGCCGTGGCGCTGGCCCCGCCCGCTTAGCACGGCGCCCCTGACCGCCGCCTAATTCGCCCCGACGATGCCCTGCCAGCTTAGGACGGCGTCCCTGCCCGCCGCCTAATTCGCCCCGACGACGCCTTGCCCGTCGTGGCACTGGCCCCGCCCGCTTAGCACGGCGCCCCTGACCGCCGCCTAATTCGCCCCGACGATGCCCTGCCCGCTTAGCACGG
>JAJHSJ010000205.1:0-43746 GCA_021015155.1 Magnolia officinalis | reverse complement strand
TAGAAAAATTCAATCCCACCCCTCCCTTTAATCATCTCATGCCTACTCTCCAACTAATTCTCGTTACCTACAGCTTCGCTGTGCCCACAGGCGTGGCAATACAGCTCATGTACACACCACACATGTGCCACTATGGGATATAGGTCCGAGATCGAATCCATCCATCAGAATGAAAACACTATATTGATTCCCTAGCCCAAAATCCAGTTTGATCTAATGGTCAGATGGGCCCCAATTTTCGGAACAAATGTACGGTTCTGAAAATTTTGAGGAAGTTTTATAACACATTCACGAGTCCACATGATGAAGGGACCAGATTTATTTTTGGAAAAAAAATTTGCAATATTGGACAACCTGATGGATGGATTGGATATCAGACCTACATGCCATGCTGGCACATTTGTGGCTATGGACACGAAGTGTATTGAACACGCGTGTGGGATTGAAAAAGGGATTACCTGCTCAAAGTCAGGGAATATTTCTTCCATCTCGCGATAAATTAAAATCTCGCAATTATCGACGTTTACAAGTTAGAAACAAGATCCCCAATGCTAGTTCATGCTGTTTACAAAATGGGGGCGGATGTACGGCTATCCAGACCTTCCAAGTTGTGGGACATATTTTGGATGGATCAAAACTCGAAAAAATCATATAAATCGAGCAATCCTAATAACACAATTAGTGTCTATCAAATGGACCACTAAAAGTAAAGTATTAAAAGTCCAAATTCATCAGGCAAAATCGGTTGGCTACTATCATTCGATTAGTCTGATTTTCGATTATGTTGTAATTTGGGCCATCGAAGTGCTGCACTATACCATATGTGCGGTGGATGAGTCAACTCCGTTTTTAAAATGGTGGTAAACTACCATAATACAGACTTTTTTAAAAAAAAAAACTTTAAAAATTAAGAGAAATAATATTTCGGGTAATTTCGAGAGAACAAAACAGAGAGAGGAGAGATACTCCGATATTCTGGCAGGGATGATACGCGGCAGTTAGAAATTATCCAGAAATGAATACGTGGCATACCAATGAGTCAAACTAACCGTCCAAATTACGGGCACCATTTTAGATGTATCAAAAAGAAAAATGTTTCTTGAGAAAAGATACAATGAGGTCGATCCCATGGAACTTCCTATGAAGTCGTGCTTTATATAAGGCCACTGTGATGTTTGACAGACATCCATCCCATCAATCCGATGCGGCCTTCATGGTGATCCACGGACCTAAAACTCAAGAGAATCCATGACTTAAGTGGGACACACCACAACAACAATCGAGAGTGGATGTCTGCCCATGAAACCTTAGGGCTCGTTAAGATGTGGTTTCTACATCCAACCCATCCATTGTGTGTGTGGAGCTGTACACCAACCAAGTTAGTTCGGTTAGCTCGATCGACTCGACTAAAATAAGTTCGATTCAACTCAGTTCGAAATTAAGTTAGAGCTGACTCGCGTTGAGTGGATATTTTGAGCTTGAAAAAATTTCAAGGTGGGTTGGTTCGAGCTTCCTGAGCTCGACTTGACTTGGAACGAACCCCAACTCGAATCGTACTCGGATCAAACAAGTTCGGTGACTCAGTTATTTTGCTATTGATATTGATCACCAAGTGTTTGATGAAATGACTCAACGAAGCGTCGGTGTGTGGTGAGGAAGATATGGATATGAAACAAATACCCTTGTATTTTGATTTTTATGTTACCTACTGTGTGTTTGATTAAATACATTTAAAATGTTGCTATTGTTTTACATATAGTGAGAAATTGAAGGTACACTTCATTAGTTTGAGAAAATGTCACGGATGCTTGATCTTGGCTTGAACTGACCCATGTTGCTGACCGAATCGATCTAAGTTGGCCAATTAAGCTTAAGGATTAAGCCGAGCTGAGTTCGATCTAGGGTTAGCTAGTGGCCGAGCTGAATCGAATTGTGCCAAGCTCAACTCATGTACATCTCTAGTTGTGTGTGTCCACTTGGATGAGGCGTCACCCAAATTTCATGCAACTCCAAAACTCAAATGGGCCCACAAATGCATTTAGATGTTTTAGACACTATTTCCATAGTTTCAGACCTCATGGCCGAAACTGCTGATTTTTTGGCACATCATGAACTAGAGGGGACCCACCAAATGCATGGGGTGGATGTCCATCAAACATCAAGGTGGGGCCCACAGAGCTCGACCTGTACTACTTCCCATATTTCTTTCATCTTGTTATTTAACTATTAGATTTATGGACACTCAATGGAATCAAAATATCCAATGGTCTGTTTTTAAACAACAAGTTTCTATTAATTAGAGGTTAGGACACTCCATGAATATAACGTTTAGAATCCAACTTAGTGTCTCTACAATTTAGTCGGTTTAATTTGAGTAAGTACATGCCACGTGTACTCTTTCTACGTGCTTGCATATCAAACGTGGTACGCAGCCGCAGCCAGAGTATCAAATAACCCAGTCTACAAGATTATCTAAATTTAGTACGCTAAACCTGCAACCTTTATAGTCCACATCTTTAATCATAGAAATTATTCGTCTAGAGGTCCTAATATAGATGGACTACGAGCATTTGGAAAATCTAGCCATGAATCAATGAACGTTGCTTCTTGGAAGTGAAAACACTAACCTTTCTACGTTAACCGTCCATTTGCAGGCCATCATGGGCTACTATAGTGTCCGACTAATGGTTTCCTTCGATGGAGGCTAATCAACTTGGTACACACCGAATTAAAGGTTCGGATCGTCTGGATGGACCAACAGAGATCGAAGGGCTACAATTTCAGGTACACCCGATGAGTTGCCTGTCTTTTTCGTCAGTACAAAATGAGAGAGCGGATTGCATATACCTGTCCCGGGGCTGTGTGGGATTCAAACAGTTGACCGTGACAAATCCACGCCGTCAATCTGTTTTGAAAGAATACAATAGGGAAGTAAATCAAATACTAGGAAGATCCAAGCCTTTGGTGGACCACACCAAAATAAACAAGAGGAACGGAAAGGTCCACCGTTGAAACAATCCTGGAGCTGACCATAGGGTTTATATGCCATCCAAATCGTTCATAGGTTATTACCACCCAGATAAAATGTATTAACAAATATTATCCTGACACAAAACTTCTGTCACTGACAGGCGTTCAATCCCCACTGTTTCTTATTGTATGGACTACATGAGTTTTGGATCTGCCCTATTTTTAGAGTCCTGTCCTATCGTGTTCTTGCAAGACAGATGGACGGAGTGGATTTGTCACGGACATCTCTCTGGGCCCCACACATCCCTGGGCACAGGAATAATCCGCTTCCACAAAATGAAAACATCGGTGCTGGTACGGTACCCCGTGCCACCATAACTTGTGGGGAGTAGGGCTCTTGTGATAGCCACATAAATTATAAATCTGATCCACTCCGTCCATTAGATGTCTCCTTTTATTTTCCTCTATGGGGCCAAAAATCAACACTAATGGATACTAAGTGGACCACACTACAAGGAAAATCTGGAAAAGGACGCCCGACCAATAAGCTTCCCGCTGTTTGTGGGGCACCATGACGCATATCACTAGGAAGAAGGAACAAACAAAATTCAGACCAATGCAAAAGCTAGGTAGGCCACACCACGTGAATTTTTAGAGCTCTTAGGCATGCTTTTAAATTGTTATCTTCGTTATAGCCTACATGAATTTTGAATCGGCCTTACTTTTGGTTTCTACGGTGGGAATGAGGGCAAGAACGAGATGGATGGGGTTGATCGTATGCACAGTTGATGTAGGCTCCACATAGTCCAATAGGGATCTTACGTCATATAGACCCAACGTACTACCTACGTTTTTTCACTAACCGAACAGATAGACTTATAGTAATATGAACGACTCTACCCCTAATTTTTTAGGGCTTTACCTTAATAAAGAAGGGTATTTTCATCAAAAAAGTAACATTCATACCCTAATAGTCACCTTTGGTCAGATAAGTTTCCTCGGCGGGATTAAAAAAGAGCATTGTACGGACTTATCTACAGTGCTAAAATTTTTTTTATAGGGTTTAGGATTTAGGGTTTAGGGAATATTGATGTGCATTAAGTTTGATGCAGCCCTTCCCATGGTACACTTAGCAGACAAACATGTCGAGTGATCAGGACCGTTGATCTTTTGGGCCAATGCCTGGATGGGCTATGAGACAAAAATCACCATTATCGAACCATTCGGTTCATCTCTTGTGAATTTTTCTTGCTGATTGTGGGCAACTTCTCTAACTTTTTCTTTTGCTGGACCTATTCCTGCAACATAGATACATGATTGACACGATCAACGGTCCTGATCATGACAGAGATTCCCACGTGTGCCATGAAGAGGGAGATGCACAGAATTTCCCTGACAAGACTCAGGAGCTGCATGATATCAATTCTCTATCCTGATTCCTGAACATCCCAAGAGAACTTCATAAATATCGTCTCACGAGAAATTGAATCAAAACGGCCATTTATCCTTATACGGTTATACCTCGTATGACCAAGATTTAAAATCCCTTTAAAAAGGAGTTATTTGATACTCTGAGAGAGCATGATAGTTGATACACATTCTCTCGGTAACTACTCTCGTGCTATAAATGTAACTCAAGTAAACCCGTTAAAAATCATGGGACCAATAGATCAGAACCCCAAAATCAGATTGATTGAAAAATCCTGACCTCTTATTCACGGATATTTGTATATCAAATTTGGATCCTTATCTTTATGGTTTAACCGTCCATTCGATGTCCACCAATCATCCATTTAGAACAGCCATTTCACTCTAATTTTCAGTCTAATCCCCAATCTGAAATCTACCACCTGATCTGAACCGTTTAATCTGAGTTAAATGTATGCCACATGTACATTTTTTTAGTGCATTCTCATATACCTTCATACTCTTAACAGTTTTTCTAAACTAATACTAAAATTCCAAACCTCATACAATCATGAAATATTAGCATTGAAGCAACCAAACCCAACTAATCCAAAACCATGTGATTCAAAACACTCATAACATATACACCTTCACATCTCCATCTCTCCCACTCTCATTTCTCCTCTCAAAATGACAAGAAGAACCCAGATCTTTGAGTCCATTCATTTGATAGATACACCCCAAATATGTAGAGAATCCATTAGAATTCTACTCCTCCATCCAACCCAATTCCAATCCATCTCCATCTTCCTCTTCTCTCCTCTCCCAATCTCTCTCTTCATTTCCCATCTCCTCATTCACCAATACCCAAAAATACCACCCTCCACTTTCAAACTAACCACCCTCTTATTTGGACAAGATGGTCCACCATTTGAACAAAATGGCCCATTTAACATCCTCTCAAATTCTCTATTTTCATACATCATGTGCTTCCCTTCGTCGATCACATTCCTTCTTCTCGGTAAAGCGGCGACGGCCCACTTAATTGCCAACACCTACAATGGGATTGGCCATAGTAGAAGAAGGTTGTTTGCAAGAAGTGGGGTTGTTTGGGTAAAGCTTCTACACACATGGTTTTGGGAATTCTTGATTGTATTAGGCCTTTCTTGGGTTTTTGGTGTGTGTTTGGCTACACTTCCCAATTTGTTATTTGGTTATGGGATTTGTTCAAAGATGATAGGTGTTTGGGTTGTTTTAGGATTCCTTGGAATTCCATTTTGTATTGTGTTTGCACATGTTATGGTTGTGGGCAGTCTGGCAAAGGTGGTGTCTGTTTTGGAGGAGGATTGTTATGGGTTCGAGTCATTAGTTAAGGCCAAGGATCTGATCAAAGGAAGGAGGCAAACAGCATTGGCGATGGCCCTGATTAGCAATGTAGGGCTGAGATTGGTTGAGGGTTTGTTTGAGTTTAGACTGTGGAAGGGGATTAGTATGTGGGAAGGACCCATGTTGGTGTCCATGTATTCTTTGGTGCTGGTCTTGGACACTGTCATGAATGTTGTTTTCTTCTTTACATGTAAACCTTAGCCACTGGTGCAAATTCCTGTGGACCCCACTGGGCCCACCTGTGATCAGCAACGGACGGTCGTCGATTGCAGATACTCCAAAACAACCATCAGCGGATTTTTATCGCAGCCGTTCAATTTAGTAAAACAGACGTGCGGGACTTACTTTTGTTGAATGCCTTCGATCATTCGATCCGATATGATGGCAAGCCATGATGGTAGGTGGGCCCACTTAGGTCCCACAAAGGAATTTGCACGGTTTAAGGTAAGAAGAATTGGTACTTGATTCTTGCTTTTTTCGTTTGCAGAGAAATCACATACAACAAATGTATTAGCTCATTGTTCAATCTTAGTTGTGAAGAGAGCAAATATTTTATATGCAGACGAATGTCACATAATACAAAAATTACACTAGACAGATGATCGCAACCGTTCATAGTCTCCATCAAATGGATGTTTATAATGAAGAGTATGGATTTTCCTAATTCAAGAATGATATTAAACAGAGGTTTGGATTGCCTAGCAAATCCGTTTTCAGGGCTATGGCCCATCTAAGGTGGGGCCCATGATATGGGCGGTTTGATTTGAGGCATATGTATTGCATGCATGTAAATTAAAAACCCACCGTGAAATGTCATCAAGAGGGTCTCCGCAGCCTGATGGAGGGAACATCAGCATTTGAGGGTTTTCTTTTTTCTATGAAAAAACTTCAAACTTTACCAACCGTTCAAAAGGAAGAAAAGATCTTGCATTAGTGCATAGTAAATAAATCAGGCCCGTGCCACGTGTGTGTAATCAGGCCCATTGGCAGCTGAAACCACAAATACCAACCATTCAAATACAGAATAGGCAATCTCTAGGGGCTTGCTAGGCAAAACAGGCCAAGGGATAGATGAGGATTCGTGTGAGATACTGAAGAGGCAATTTGTACCAAGTGCCACACGTGCAAGATCGTGAACATCCATCAGTCCAACACCCATCAAATGGGCTGGACAAGCTTGACTATTTGGCTAATGATGGTAAACTGCAGACCCCACCTGATGAACAACCTGGATCTTGTGCCACCATCAGCATCTCCAAAAAATAAAGAAATATGAAAAGTAACAGAGAAGGCAAAAGGCAGGATTGGATTTTATTTTTATTTTTTGAAAGAAAAGGCCAAAAGCCAGAATATACAAACAGGAAAAAACCTATACATCCTCCCAAGAGCCTTTATAGCTTCCTTAGCAGCCACAGCCCATTCTATAACATGAGATTTTGCTTTGATAAACACTTCCTCAACTCAACCCAAACAATTTCTGAAAGTTCTACTGTTCTTTTCCAACTATAAGGACCATAAACAGGCTAACAAAGCAAGCCGCCACACTTTCCAACCCACATTCTCATGCATACCTTCATGCCACAGAGAGAAAAAATTACCAATGGAATTTGGCGAAACCCACATAACTCCAAAGAGGTCATAATCATCACAACGAATGGAATCAACACAACGAGCTCTTCTATCTAAATTACAATACATTTATTGATAAATAAGGTCATAATCATCGGCGCCAAAAACTTTTCCTTTTTCTTTCTTTCTCGGGAAGAAAGACAACCGAACTAGTAACAGGTAGACTTCATCCCACAGAGGTAGATATACACCTAATGGCCTCACAAGGTATGGCTAGAGATACATTGTGCAAATGCAAATACATACGGGTTTAAATACTTTCGATCGGCTTTGTTACATAAGAAGGCTTCAACGACCGATTACATAGAAGAAAAAAATGAAGCTGCCAAATCATATGGTGCTCTTGCTACCTGCCTGATATCAAACCATCCGTGTCACGGCCACAGAAGATATCATCCACCACCCGTGCCAATCCTCGGGATGCTCTGCAGACAAAAACGGTGATTCCAACAGTCATCTTCACAATTCTAAGTTGGTTATGAATGTGTATAGGAGAGATAACACCCATCTGCAAATGCCAAACACAAGCGCCCTGCACAAGCCAGCATGGCACACTTGCGCCAGATCTTGGCTGTTTATCAGGAGGTGCCTGGTTAATGTCCCTCAGCTCCAAAATAAGGCCAGTCAGATTACCATGGCCCATAAAGCCTGCAGGTTCGGCCTGCCTAATGAGTGGACCGTACTGATTTAGGGCTAGGGTACATTTAACGGCATGGCTCACCTGATGAAGGCCCAAGGTGTTCTACACTTGGGGTGCTTGTCTGGCATCTACAGATGGGTGCTTGTAACTGATGAAACTGGAGATGGAATTTAATTGAAAATGACCAATATAGCAGAAACTAGAAAACTGTTCGTTTCGAGTTTAGGCTGCTTCATGATTTCACACAAAAAAAAAAATGTCTACTTTGAAAATGCCCATCAAGATACAAGCCACGTTCAAGTCAGCAAGCATTCAAGCTTTTAAACCATGATTGCTAATAGCCAATACGACTTGAAGGCAGCCCATCTATATGGCACCACACATGACAATGTAGCGTTTTGGTGTGAGATTCAATCCATCCATCAGGTGGGTCCCACCATGCCCTTGTACAAGATCAGAGTGGTTCACTGACTGGGGGAGCCTAGCTTATGAAAGGCATGGACAGCCTAGAAGAGCTTGGCAATCCATTTCTTTCAAATTTTATGGCCATGATGCAACGAGTGACCTGATTTGGGCCAGAGCATCTACACAGTAGGACAAACCCAGTGGATGACTTGAATTTCAACACCTGAGTGCCACAAAGACATGAAATGGCATGCAGTAGGCTGCCTCATACAGCAAGCCTGCAATACAAATATATCAAACAACCCGAGTTCCCAAGAAAGATTCACCCGCAAATTACTTCCACCCTTTGATGGGAAGCTGAACCTAGGAAATCAAATTCCAGACTCAGATTCAGTTCTAGAACCACAACAAAATGTACTGTGAGCTCCGGCAATTTAGATGTCAATGATCCTAGCAAAATTAATGATATGCACAACTCCTATTTATAGATAATACGCATAAAAGTTCGATCAGTCGTATTCAAATGCTGAAAACTGCATACATGACTCCATAAGGTTTTATCCCTTCACAAAAATAAATATCCCTATTTGAAAAAAATAAAATCTGAACTAGACTGGAGAATGAATTTTCTCTAGTAAGACTTCTTTAAAAAGAAATTAAATAAATCAAGTTTCCCTTGTATATAACCACACATATGGCTTTGTAGGGCACATGTCCTGAAGTTGGTCAAACAGTCAAATACTGACACAGTTGTGCCATGTGAGCCACGATCCAATGTATGGCTTGAAAGCTCTATTAGACAAATTTCGTAGTGGGCCCACCTTCGGTCCTACACTCATACTCTTTGCTGGTGGAAGGTTGCCCTGCCTCATAATCGCTACTATTTAACAGCCCGCTAAGAAAATAGCCACAGAAAGATGCACTGGAACCATCCAACTTCCCTATTGCCACATTAGGTTTAATTCAATAGACCAATGGCCTCAAAATATGGCACTAGACTTTGTAAAAGGATCCGAGCATGAAGCTGCAAATGCAACGGCACTTGGAGTAGAAACTGCTATGGAATAAGTTTTTAGGGCTGGCAATGGGTTGGTCACCCATGGACTAAACAACCTGACCCACTTTAAAGCCTGACTTGGGCTGCCAGCGAACCAACCTGAGCAAGGGGATGATTTTTATGTCAACGTCGGTGGGATACTCGTAGTGGTGGCAATCAATGTTCTGCAACCTGCACCTTGACCTGTTTTTGCAGGTGGTTCAGTCCTACAGGTCAGACTTGCTTGGCCTGTTTTGAATGACTGTCCATATCGTTGATGCGACATGTGCAGGTGTTAGTAATGATGGCAAAAAATCAACAATGGATAGATAATCCCACAATTTAGTGACAATTGACTACAATAAGGAAATAAGAGGGAATGTACCGAAGTTGATATTCTCAGAATATGACTGTTGATGATGGAAGTTGATTCCCAGAAATATAGTTGTCAATCAAAGTCGTTGATAGTCTCTCGAATTTAGATGTTGATGAGAATACCGCTTGGATAATCAAGAGATGAAAGAGCCATTTCTCCATTAAGAGATTAAAAATTCATCTCTCTTCTCTTTTACAAAGAGAAAATCAAGGTTTATAGAATCCAATAAGCTATGTCGCAACTCGTGTATGAATTTCCTACTATAACAAATAGCCAATGAATTTTTGCGACATCCATTCCTAGATACCCAATCATAACTTAGCTTTTAAAACTAAATGTAACAACTATTTATATCCCAATAAAATAAGAAATGGAAGTAGCAATAGAAAAAAAAGAAGATCATTTGAATCTCCGATGTGCTTGTTTGTGTGGCCATGATAACTTCCATCCAACCCATGCTTGCCAGTGTCGTGCAGAGACCTTTCCCCAAACATGTTCACACACCAATAATTTCAGATTTTCATATATTTCTGATAAATGTCCACTAAAACGACCGCGGCTTGATTATAAGGGGTAGAATTTACATGTTCTTGGGCTCATTCAAAAGCTGACGCATTAAGCTTTCAAATTAGACCAATTTCATGTCGTTTCGACACTGTTTGATTCTCCAAAAGTAAGCCGCAAGTAAAGTGACAGAAATAATACGTGGGACTCTAATTAGATAACTAAAAAATAGGAAAAATCTCTCTTAGAAGATGAGAGAGTCACTCAATAAAGGACTCCTCAAGTGTGACCCCATAATGATGGTCCACTTTTCAAATGACGACAATCACAATCCTCCAAGGTCAAATATAACATTTCAAGCATGATTCCTCAAAAATCTGGGCCTTTGAATGATTTGATTGCGGGCGATACAAAGATCGATAGTGGAGATTGATTTGGCCAATTTATTTCCTGCATCACACCCCAGTTTGAAAAAATGGCCCTCAAGAGTCCTTGAACGGCATGTGAAGCGCAACAAACGTTGAATTCATACAATTTAACATCAATCAAATGGTAGGATACGAGCTCTCCTTGATAGTTGAGTCAATAATGTTCGTCAAAGATTGGTTTGTTCCTAAGGTCCAAATGTCTATCATGTCGAATTAGTCATGTTGGTTGTGAATCAAATACTACTTGATGACGCTTGTTCGTATCAACCAAAATGAAGCATGATCGTCACGATGTTAATGAAGATCAATGACAGCGATTAATGCCAATGTTTGTGGCAATATCGAAGTCCATTGGCGGCCATATTTTGAGAATATCAATGTTGATGCATATGTGATGACGGATTGTAGCTTTGATCAATGGCACATATTCCGAGAACATCATTGGTGGCCATATTTGGAGACACCCTGACTAGATAATGGATCGGTATCAAATAATGATGACCAATCTTATTTTTGAAATAACACGTGCGGCATCATTGAAGATGGCAGAAAAATAGATGATGGAGATTGTCGGTGGATAGATGATCCCTATGATCTGTTGACAAATCTACAACGATTAGGAAATGAGAGGGCACATATCGACATTGTTATTCTCAAAATATGGCCGTGAATGGACTTTGATATTCTCACGAATATAGCCGTCAATCATTATCGCCAATATTCGCAAACATCGCAGACTATCGTGTATCATTTTGGATTGATGCAAACAAGCGCCATCAAGTGATATCAGAAAGGATTCATGCATAGATTGACCAATTCAAGTTCCCGTGCCCCATCCCAATGTTGTTGCATCCTCATTTCCACATCACTTCATCCACATTTCCTGTCATCGTCCATGTCCCCGATAATGTTTGAACTTCTCTTCAATCTAGAAGGTGGTCCTCACGCATACAGTTGAAATTTGAAACTTAGCAAAAGACCAATCTTTGACGAGGAACCTGAAGAGACTGGTCTAATCGTTACAAATCCCTACCACGTGGACATCAGTAGCATCGACATCCACCATCACCTTGTCATTGTCACCAACAATCCACTGCCACCATTGTTGCATCACCACCATCTGTTGATTGCTACAAGTGCATCATCAATATCACACCAACAAAATGACCAAGGAGAGCTCATATTGGTACCATTCAATTGATGTTATGTGGTATCAATGTAGTGTTTGGTGTTGCATCGTGTTCTGTTCAAGGACTCTTGAAGACAGAACTCGAGGGCTAGTTTTTTTTTTCAACCAGAGGTGTCTGATGCAGAGAGAATATGGGCCAAGTTAATCTCCACCATAGATTTTCATATGACACATGATCAAACTGTGTTCAAAGCTCAGACTTTCAAGGAATCATGTATGACATCACTGTTGACCTTGAAGGATCCTGATCACGATCATGTAAAGGGTGGTTCACCATTGTGTGTGTCACGAGTCCCTCAATTGATTGATTGCTAAAAACAGGCTAGTTTCATAGAGAGATTTTTTCCCACTTCTTAGTTATATGATTAAAATCCCGCATATTGTTTCTATGAGTTGTTGTCCACTTTTGAGAATCAAACGTTGCTAAAATAATGTGAAAATAGTCTCTTTTGAAAGCTTAATGAGTCAGCTTTCAACGAGCCCAAGAACGTGAAAATTCAACATCTTGTGATCAAGTTACAATCACTTTAATGGAAAGCTGAAAATTCTCGGCCTATGAAAATGAGTTTAGGTTTTGAAGGAGGACTCTAAATGACACATGGCAAACTTGGTTGGATGATGGATGTAAGTTAGAATTGGCCCCACACGAAGCAAACTCACTGAAGATGCGAAGAATCTTCTTCTTTTTCCTTTGCTACTTACATTTCTTGTTTTCCTTGGTTGTTTCTCACTGAAGATACGAAGAATCTTCTTCTTTTTCCTTTGCTATTTACATTTCTTGTTTTCTTTAGTTGTCTCTTACTGAAGATACGAAGAAACTTCTTCTTTTTCCTTGCTAATTAACATTTCTTGTTTTGTTTAGTTTTTTCTTTATTTTATTGGTGCTTAGAATTGTTGTTGCCTTTAAAAAAAAAAAAGGCCACGTCACAAAAAATCATTGGATATTTGTATAATAAAAGGAGACTCATCAGCAAGGTGTGTTGTAGGTCTTTGGATTTTATGAAACTTGTTTTTCTCTTCATGAAAGATGACAGACATGGCTCTTTAATCTCTTACTTGAAAGCGGGGGCATTTTAGTCCCTTGATTATCCAAGCGGTGTTCTCATCAACTGCTACATTGAGAGACTGTTAATAACTCTGATTGATGGCTATTTTGTGAGAACAAGAATATTTTCTGTATTGGTTCCTTATCCTCCTGTATGAACTACTTAAACTGCCAATTTTACATCTCCCTTATCATCTCAGACCTACCTCAGTCCAATGAGAGTTCCCATTCAACTTCCATTAAGGTTTACTCCAAGCATGCCTTTCAGAGATAGTTTCCATAACACCCCTCACTTGTGTTGCATTTTGACTCTTGCATGCTAAAAAACCCTACACATTATAACAAAATAAATGATTTTTTTTTTTTTTTCTTTTTATGATTAGGTTGGGATTTTATTAAGAAGAGAAAAATAAAACTACCAAAGAGGGAGGGAATCCCCAATCTTGAACAATTGAAAGAAGATTATTTGTCTCATCAATACGTCAACAACATCATTTCCTTCCCTATGAATATGCACAAAAGAAACAAAGGAGAGTCCCCTGCTTTTCTCAGCCTTCCTCCGCCTATATTCCACAGGCAACCGTTCGTAGATGAAGCCCATTTGATCAGTTCCCCCTCAATTATAGTGGGAGGTAGTTACATCCATTGAGTTCCTTAATGCCTACTCGCAAAGATCTCACCCTAGCCTCATTAGAAGACCCACATAAGCTTTGCAAATCTCTCCCCAATCATCCCTAATGAGCCCACAATCCCAGCCAGACCAGGGTTCTCCAAGAGCTACCATCAAAATTAAGTTTCCACTGCTGACGGCAAAGGAACCCAATCAAAATGGAACTCAAAGGTCCCCTCCACATACTCAATAATCATAAACCAACATCTTTCCAAATCATCGTGAGAAACCCTACCAAACTTGTCACCCAATAATGCCCAATAGATGATCCCGATACAAACTCTTGCCACCTGACATGTTGATCCTGACTTATTTATTTCATTCTTTCCATAGTGACCACAACACGACTTGGAGAGACCATTCAAATATTTTTATTTAACCATTAAAACAACACGGCATACAGATACAACTGCCAGAGTATACTACTTTTCGTCAATTTTTACCGAAAGTTCCGTTCCTCCAACAATTCTGCAACCAAGGCATCAACAACTCTGCCCCAAGTAAATTAAAGATGTAACACCACTGCATTTGAGCAAACAAGCAATGAACAAGGATTTTCATGCTTGAATAAACAATAAACAAACATTAGCGATTATTTCTTGCCTACAACGAAGTTGATCAACTAATTTTTATCAATACTCACCGACTAATAAACAAGCATTAGTGATTATTCCCAAAAACAAATTGTGGGGTCGTTCCCAACTCATTGGTTCTCTCCATTGGCTTGGCTATTGTTGTCACTTCATCTCCTAAGTTATATCCTTCCAATCCTTTTGACCACCCAAAATACAATGTTGGAAAGAGCCTGCAACCAGGAGGTCCTTGACCAACCTATAGTCAATTTCTCCATCTTTTCCAGAAGCCCGAAGCCCCCAACTCTCAATAAAGTAAGGAAGAAACTCCAAAACAATCAGAAAATAGAACAATGGATAAACAGATGACCAAGTAACTCTTTTGCCTCTATGTACATTATTAAAATGTTTCCCAAGGATTTGCCTAACACCAAGAGGTAAAATTCACATGTACCAATTGAAGGGCACACCAAGATCACATGTACCAATTGAAGGGTCATTTAATGCTTGGATGGGACCTATTATACCAAGTTGCTACATTATCCCAACAATACTTGTTAGGGAGGCCTTGTTAGTTGTCAATATGAATGGAAGATTACACATGGTGATGAAAAGAGTACCTATAATACCTAGTTGTGACATGATCCTCTTGGCTATCTTTTTATATTAAGGAATGCCCTGTCAGTATGATTGATGATACATGGTCAAAAGTGTACCTATGCTTTTCGGGGAAAGATAGAGTAAAATTGGTCTTGCAACCCCTCAAAGATGCATCTCAATAATAAAGGGGCAAAGATGAACAATTTCTGAACCTTTAAAGCAAGATTCGCAAGATGAAAATTGAAAACCTACCCCAGAATCATGCTCACAGTTACTTACACTAATCCACTTCATGCAAACTTTCTACCGCTCCATTCACGTTCACATTACTGTTGCTAGCTTCCAAGCTTCTAACTGTGCAAAAATATCAATTTCACAAGCAAAATTGCTTTTCCAACCACTGCGAGTAGGAATATGTGAAATAGCAGAAGATGGATTAAGAAGAGGGAGAAGAAACAAAATGCATAATATTGTAGGCTATTGTAGCCTTCTACTTAGAAAGCAGTACTTAGAAGAGAATAAGGGAATGCTGAATTTTTTGTTGTTGTATTGCTTCTTCATACTCAAAATGAATTACACACAAGTATTTATAGAATTTTAAACACATTTTTCTTAAATACCCACCATTTAAGATATACTAATACCTAAGCAACCTTTTACCTTTCCTAAGCAACAAATAAAGGCTTCTTAATGTGTGCATAAAAACCTAAGAGACATGTGCACCTTTTCAACTCTATCACAAATCTCTAAGCATGAATACATGCATGTTCAAAACCCTTAGCATTCTTCTCATCCATATATTGGAACATATACATGTATTCCATAAAGTGCATCTATTGGAACAAATACATGTATTTCATAAATTGCATGCATTGGAACCAGAACCAATACATGTATCTCATAAGTTCATTAATTTAACACTCTCCCTTAATACACTTTCTGAATTACTCCCAACATCTCTCGAAGATGACAAAACCTTTCTTTCGCAAGTGAGCATTGGTGAACATGTCAGCCATTTGTTCTTTCATCTTGCAATACTTCAACTCGATCTCTCCACTCTCAACAACTTCACAAATGAAGTGATGCTTGATCGCAATATGCTTCGTCTTGTTATGATATACTAGATTTTTTGCAATTGAAATGGTTGACATGTTGTCGCAATATATAGTAGTTCATTTTGCTTTTTGTCCATATCTTCAAGAATTCTTCATAGCCATATTGCTTGAGAAACCGCAAGAGATGCCGCCATATACTCTGCTTCTTGAGCAACTGTACTTTGTTTCTATGACGCCCAAGAAAATATTCCGGATCCAAGAGAGGCGTACACGAATGTGCTTTTCATATCATCTACGGATCCCACTCGATCACTATCTGTATATCCTACCAACTTTGAGTTTGGGATAGGAGTATACAAGATTCCAAAGTCAATGTTCCTTTGGATGTATTACAACACCCTTTTTGCAACTCCTAAGTGAGTCTGCTTTGGACAATTCATGAATCTCGAGAGTAAACTCGCAACAAACATAATATCAGGCCTTGCAATAGTGATATAAAAGAGGCTTCCAACGATACTTCTATACAATGATTCGTCCACTTTTTTTGAACCATCCTCTTTCATCAACTTTTCATTTAATACAAGAGTAGTAACCGGTTTGCGTCCTTTCATGCTGAATTTTGTAAGAACAGATTCGGCATATTTTTTTGAGAAACAAAGACGCCATTTTCATCTTGAGAAACTTCCATTCCCAAAAAATAATGCATCATGCCAAGATCATTCATCTCATGTCTTCATCATATCGAACTTGAACTGATGGTGCATATTATGATCATTTCCCAAGAGTATCAAATCATCAACATACAATAATACGATGAGAATAGATGTACCTTCAGTTTTGACATATAAAATAGGCTCACACTTGCTTTGATGAAACTGATTCTTGGCAAAATGACCATCAATTTGGCTATACCAAGCATGCGGCACTTACTTTAGTCCATACAACTCTTTCTTCAATCGATAGACGTTGTTTTCTTTGCCCTCCACCACAAATTCTTGTGGTTGAGCAACATAAATTTCTTCATCGAGAACTTCATTCGAGAAGGCTGATCTAGCATCAAGCTGAAAAATGGACCACTTCTTTTAAGTTGCAAGTGTCATGAATGAGGGTTCTTATTGTCTCCAATCGAGCAACTGGTGCAAAGGTTTCATTGTAATCGATGCTTGGTTGTTGTGTAAAACCTTTTGCAGTGAATCTTGCCTTATATTTTTGAATTTAGCCATATGGATTGAGTTTAGACTTGTAAATCCATTTTACTCCAACAACATCTTTGTCTTTTGGATGCTCAACTAACTCCCAAGTGGAGTTCTTCTCGATCATGCAGATTTCTTCTTCCATAGCTTTTATCCAATTTTCTTTTTGAGTTGCAACTTCAAAGCTTTCCGGTTCTACAACCGAAAAATTGCAACACTCGTAGATGTCTCTCTGACTCTTCATTTTTTCTCGGGAGAGATTCTGATGAAATACTTGAGGTTGTTGATGGAGAACTTGATGATGTGGATGGAGCAACTTCTGGTGAAGAAAATGGAGTTGTGGGTCCATAATCTTCTTTATCATTTTATGCTTTCATATTTTTAAATTTGGCAATATGGATTGAGTTTAGACTTGTAAATCGATTTTAATCCAACAACATCTTTGTCATTTGGACAATCAACTAACTCCGAGTGGAGTTCTTCTCGATCATGCAGATTTCTTCTTCCATAGCTTTTATCCAATTTCATTTTTGAGTTGAGATTTGACAGATGAGTCGATATTTGTGAATATCCGATCATCACTTGTCACATGATTGTTGCATCCATTGTCCAAGTACCAATGTCTTCATTTTGAGTGGGTCGGTATTGATGTGCAAAAAACATGTTTTCTTCAACTTTTTCTTCAGAGAAGTTTGCAACATGTTGATTGTCTTTGAACCAAAAATCCTTCTTCATGTATCCAAACTTGTTATAGTTAAAACATTGAGGTTCGCCTCGATTCCAACACTCACTTTCAATATGGCCAGACTTTTTGCAAAAACCGCTGGTAACATTTGAAATTTTACCTTTATTTTTTTTCATTTTGATTTTGCCATTTCCCTTGCATCGGCTTTCTGCCTTTCTTATGATTACCTTGATTTTTTTCCAGACCAGCTTGTCTTCTCATAAGAACTTTGTGAACCAATTGAAAGTTTTGTTTGAAATGCACTTTCAACTTATTTTTCTTCACACCTCAACAATCTTTGCTCGTGAGATTCTAAAGAGCTCATCAACTCAACCAAAGATATGGTTGAAAGATCTTTAGATTCTTCTATTGAAGTAATGACAACATCATATTTTGTAAGGAGGCTTATTAAAAGCTTTTGAACCACCTTTTCATCAAAAATATAAGCTCCATAAATTCTAATATGATTTACCATTTTAATAACTCAAGAAAGATAATCCTTCGTCTTTTTTGAGTCTTTCATTTTCAGATTTTCATACTCCCTCTGTAGAGTTTGTAACTTGATAGCAATCACTTTAAACGTACCTATGAACTTATTCTATAAGGTGCCCCAAACTTTCTTTGCAGTTTGAGATGTAATGATTCTAGAGAAGATATAATCAGAGACACCTTGCTAAATGAAGAAGAGGGCCTTCACATATTTCTTCTTATTCTCCTTCAATTGTTCTTGTTGTGTGGCCGAGAGAGATGTGAGATCAGTAACAGTTTGATAACCATTTTCGACAATCTCCCATAGCCCTTGAGATTGGAACAAAGTCTTCATTTTAATGCTCCAATGATCAAATTTATCCCCTACAAAAATGGAAATTGCGGGATGAATTGTTGAACCATTCGTTGCCATTGATTCTACTTAGAAGTTTCTAACACCCGGTCAAGACCCAAAACCTTGCTCTGATACCACTTTGTAGGCTATTGTAGCCTTCTACTTGGAAAGAAGAACTTAAAAGAGAATAAGAGAATGCAAATTTTTTTGGTTGTATTGCTTCTTCATACTCAAAATGAATTAATTACACACAAGTATTTATAGAATTTTAGATATAGTTTTCTTAAATATCCACCATTTAAGATATACTAATACTTAAGCAACCTTTTACCTTTCCTAAGCAACAAATAAAGGCTTCTTAATGTATGCATAAAAAACTAAGAGATATATGCGCCTTTTCAACTCTATCACAAATCTCTAAGCATGAATACATGCATGTTCAAAACCCTTAACATTCTTCTCATGCATGTATTGGAACACATACATGTATTCCATAAAGTGCATCTATTGGAACAAATACATGTATTTCATAAAGTGCATGTATTGGAACCAATACATGTATCTCACAAGTGCATTAATTTAACAAATATAAGGCGAAAGAACCTGATGCTCAAGAATCTTAAGATCCATACTCATTTTAGCGAAAGAATGATGCAGTTTGACATCATTAACCTAACCAAGTCACAACTTTGAGCTAGTGTGTTCACTTTGGGCTATCTTGTGCTAGTTTCAACAATCCTTTCAAGATCTACAACATGGAAACCAAATCCAATGACTTCAATCCTAATTTCACCCTATAAAATGGCACTTCAGGATTTACATGCCTAAACACCTGTGTTAGGGACACGTTCATGCATTGTTTTGTTTAGCAGTATCAGAAGTTTCTATTTTTAGAAATTTTAGCAGGAACAAAAGATTTGGGTTCGAATGATAAGGCTAGTTTCTAATTCATCAAAGCCATTTTATATGAACTTTAGTTTCCGAGTTGTTGTTTAGAGTTGATTTCCTCATTTGATTAGCGCTACTGTTTGGAGCTTTTATTAATAGAGGCTATGATGCAGGACAATTAACCATTTGCTCTAAAAGCTCGAACTGTTAGAGTATGGCCAATTAATCCCTTTATCTCATAGCCTAGGCCCCACATCTCATGGGTTTTTAAGACCTCGGCCGAACCCCCTTCGTGGGCCCCAAATCAAATGGGCCGCCCACCCCGAGTGTGTCTCTGCATCCCACGGGCTACCCACTCGAGTCCGATGTGAAATGCGCATTAATCACCCCTGGTGAGGAGTCTCGAACATGAGACCTCCTCCGTGGGCTGCACCCACCCCAAGTGTGCCCCTGCATCCCACAAGCGACCCCACTTGAGCCCAGTGTGAAAATGCCCCTGCATTAATCACCCCCGGTGAGGAGTCTCGAACACGAGACCTCCCGCTCTGATACCAATTTGATGCAGGACAATTAACCATTTGCTCTAAAAGCTCGAACTGTTACAGTATGGCGAATTAATCCCTTTATCTCGTAGCCCAGGCCCCACATCTCATGGGTTTTTAAGACCTCGGCCGAACCCCCTTCATGGGCCTCAAATCACATGGGCCGCCCACCCCGAGTGTGTCCCTGCATCCAACGGGCTACCCCACTCAAGCCCGATGTGAAATGCACATTAATTACCCCTGGTGAGGAGTCTCGAACACGAGACCTCCTCCGTGGGCCGCACCCACCCCGAGTGTGCCCCTGCATCCCACAAGCGACCCCACTCGAGCGCGATGTGAAAATGCCCCTGCATTAAGCTAAGCATTTGTAACAATTTCTTTGGACTAGACTAATAAAGAAAGCTGAGTATAGGGGTATATATTCCCCTCCATTTAATCCTTATTCAGTCAGGAGGTTTGTTAAAGTCTTCTTTCAGGAGACCTAGATCACTAAAGATATCCAACATTAGCACAAAAGTATATCCAATTTATTGTTTCATAGCTTGTTGTAGAAAAGCAAAGAGGGGAAGTCCCTCCTAGTGCTAAGAGGCTAAACTTTGATGGTAGCTTGACCAAGAACATCTGGAAACAAGGGTACTGTTGACAGGATTTTTCCCATCCATTGGATTCAAATGAGGTGGACGTGAGAATGCTCTGGTGATGAGGCCTTCACTTATTAATGTCGATTCCTCATGTAACGATAGTTGTGGGAGAACTAATGACCTTGGAGATTCACATCAACTTAAATGGGCATTGTCTGCAGCTAATGACCTTGGAGATTCACGTCAACTTTTGGCAGATCGAAAACATTTGTTTATATCTAAATGTACTTTTGCTCAGAATTCCCAGAGAGGTTAATGTGATTGCTGATGCTCTAGCTAGCAGAGCAAAGAGAGGGTCACTCATGGTCGCAACCAATTGCCTCTGTTTTGATGTTTCTTGCCATTTTATTTCTACTAGAGTAACATCATGATCATCATCATCATAGCATTTCTCCCAACGTTCTGGCTTTTAAATGGTAGATCGGTTAAGTTTGACAAACGGTTTCCCACCAAACATCAACCTTCCTCTTTTACTTGAGGCTCTTAGAACTGGCCACGACAGAGGTTTACGTGAGCATCGCTCACATGCATGCATGGTTCCACCAAGTATTGACTCCCAGCTAATTGAACACAAAGACAGAACTGAATATGCTTAAGGAATAGTTGAGTTAGCATACCAATTCGAGGAGAAATTCTCACTTTAAGATGTTCCAAGCTATCGACGCTCAAGTTTGTAGGAGACAAAATCAATAAAATAAGATAGGTATGGAGTACATGGAATCACGCCATGTAAAACCATAAGGAATCTCCTCGAAGGGTTTCCTAGAGTCAGTCCTAGTTCTAGAATCCTATCCTAGAAAACAAAAAGAAAAGGAAATTTAATTCACTCATAGGGGTTGTTTGGATCCCCAATTAGTTGGGATGAGGCTTAAATGATGATGATGAAGGGTTGTTTGGATATAAGGTATTTTGACTACCAGAAATCCAAATGTCCGCAAAGTGTCCAATTCTCGCATCTGAGGGCCCACGGAAATTGTGATAACCGGCTATTGTAAAGCCTGCTGGGCATCTCAAACCCCCAATAAGGAATCAGAATGCCCAAATAAAAGGAGGATTTTCACTTCCCATTCCCACTATCTATTTCCTACCCTTGCCTGCATGTGCATGTAACTTCCTTTTTCTTTTTCTTTTTTCACACACGCACCCGCCACACACCCACGCACACCGTAGTGCACGTAACTTCCTACTTCCTTCCTGTCCTATTCCCTACACATTTCAATTCCCATTCCATCCCTTATAATCTCAAAACCCTCTATTGTGATACCCATCTCGAAACCACGTCTTTGTAATGAGACCAAACCCACCTAGATTTTAGTATGACTACCAGGCCCAACCAATCATCGGAATGTTAGGATGTGTACTGGCATGCTAGACACCATGGCTACTCTGCCCATACCTGCATGCTAGGATGTGTACTGGCATGCTAGACACCATGGCTACTCTGCGCATACCTGATGCTAGGATGTGTACTCGCATGCTAGACACCATGACTACCAGGCCCAGCCAATCATCGGAATGTTAGGATGTGTATTGGCATGCTAGACACCATGGCTACTCTGCCCTCCCCCCCAATAGTTTAGAGGTTGGAGGGGGCACTATTGTTCTTTTGAGCTTTTGCCTTGGGATTAGTGGCCAAACGGGCCTTCTTATTCACTGGTTCATAATGACAATCACAAGCAATAGGTGTGGCCCAACCAGCTGACCATGCTGAGCCCCTTCTTAGTTTTATGTGGGCCACGTTAAGATTTGTTTGCTATGATATGTGGAAAAAAAAGGGGGGGTTGGGCTCATTATGGCGGTCATGCTTATGTAATTTTTTTCCCCTCCTGGCATGGGTTTGGTGAAATTAACTTGGGACGGGCTGATTTGCATGACATGCATAAACATGGGGCACTCGGCCATAACCATCCAAATATACAATGGGCCTAATATCGCAAATATCACAACCAGTCCCTTTTATAAAATTCTCAATATCGATTGATGTCACACAAAAATGTGGGAAGTCTATAGCTTTATTCAGAAAATTAGAAAAAAACCCATTCTAAATCTCTTTTTCTTTATTCCTCTCCATTTCTAACTAGATCTATTGTGAATTTCAACCCTTTCTCTTGAATCCCTTTGGAAAAAAAAAAAAAAAAAAAAAAACAATTTCGAGTGAAAGTCAAGTCCCAAGTCAATTTGGGGCCTTTTTTTAAAAAAATTTGGTGAGCATCTTTGCGTTTCGATTTTTTTTTTTTTTGTAAAATCATGTGAAATCAGTGTCAAATGGTTAAAAATATATGATTCTTCATGTCATGCATGAAAAATAATGTATTTGAAGCTTTGATTTCGAGATTTGGGGGAGATTTGAGAAAATTTGGGAAATTTTTGAAATCCCTTCTCTTCCAAATCAGTTGCAATTTAGTGTCCAAACATAAAATCAAACATATATGTAACTTGGGGGTGATAGGTGATCGCCTCCCGTTCCCTCCTGAGTTACCCCAGGAGGCCCCCTCCCCCAGCCAAGTTGCACTGGACCCCTAAGGAGACGGGGTTGGCCATAGCCACATTGATCGGGCTTCGACGACCTCACGACAAACCTAGGCGGTTTATCACTGCGGACAAGCCATTTAAGGTAGCCCGCGGTTCATCGGCCGGCCTGGCCAATACCAAGTACCCCTAGGAATCCCATTCAAGGGCGGGAGTACCTTGATAACATATATGTAACCTGATCTAATGATTCTTGGTAATTTGGGGATTTTTCGGAAAAAAAAAATAACTTTTTAATTAAAAAATATTTTGTTTTTCAAAATTCCACTCCTAATGCAAGCGCATCTCTATGGGGGTCTAAGCTACAACCACACATATCATTCATAGATATATTTTTAATTTTCTACTTCTTATTTTGCTTTTAAATGTATTACTTATATTTTCACACATCTTCTTACATTTGTAAACTATATGAATTGACTTTGAATATACTTGCATCAATTTAGTTGGACAACGCATACATTAAGACATTGTACAAAGGAAACTCATTATGTGCACTTGTTTTTTGTGATGTTTTGATTTCTAAGTGTGTATTGATGTCCTTTTTAATAGTCCCTGAAGTTTCATTGAAAAATTCAACGAACTTCCCAATGTTTCCCAACAACGGCAATACATTACATGATACAATTGATATATCCCACGCGATAACCAATATGTATCTGTATCCCATGGGTGTGATACATTACGCAATAATGATACGGAAAACATTGCTTATGTCATGTGTTTTTTTTTCCTCCTAGCATGGCTTTAGTGAGACTAACTTCGGAGGGGCTGATTTATGTGTCGTGCATGCACGTGGATCACCTGGTCATAACCATCCAATATATACACAGTGGGCTCCATGTGAACACCATCAATTCATAACCGTGTATCTGATAAAGTATTAGTAGCTTTGTAAGTGTTTGCTTGGATGCCATCAATTCATTACTGTCACCAATGCCTTTGTACTAGTGCATCATAAATGTGTAAATTTCACAAATCTAGGCAACATCCAGTTCGCTCATTACTTCGATCACAGAACTTACGATTTCTATTTAAATTTTGAGATTGATTAGATGGAATAGTGTGGCACATGTATCCATTCACATTATTAAAGAACTAACAAAACACCACATACGATTTTCACTTCATAAGACAACCAAATGCAAACATTACAATTCCTTAGAATCACAATGCTCTACTACTGATGTTGTCCAAACACAAATCATAATCGCCAGCAATGACAATACCCAGGTATGGTAAATCATAATCACCAGCAATGACAATACCCAGGTATTACCATACCTGGCAATTGAAATATCCATGGCATCCAAATTTCCCCAACCCAAACGGCCCGGTATTGTTCAATAGCACTCCCATAAATCCGTAAATATGGCTATATATAGCCATGATACAATTCCTAGCTAAACCCAAAGAAGCTAAGTCTAAAAGCTCGTTGGCCTGAAATACTAATGTACCCAAATTGTCTCAATCTTGTAAAATAGAAATTCCAGAAGGGAAATTAAATAACAATCTAAATCTTCATAGGTTTCTTAATCTTCAAAAACAACTCTCACTAGGTCTCATTATACACCAATCAGATGGGGGTTTTATATAAGGCATATGGTAACAAATGTGAAGACCACTAGTGGAGAGAAAAGTGTGTTCCCACTATTGTAGGCTTGCACTAGAGGTCAACGTGTTGGGCCCACACTTTTTTGCATTGCTTATCGAAGAGTTAACGAGCCATTTGCAGGAAGAGATCCCATGGTGTATGTTGTTTGCACATGACACAGTTATGATTGACAAGACGACGGAGGGCTTAAACACAAAGCTAGATTTATGAAGAAGGGCTTTAGAATCTGAAGGACTTAAAATTAGTCGGGCTAAAATAGAGTACATGGAGTGAAATTTTATGAACAACGGGAGTGGAAATAAGAAATTAGACTACTGCCTAAGAAGTCTCCCAAAATGACCATTTTGATATCTTGGGTCGACAATTCATGAGTGGAGAGATTGACAAGGATGTTGCCCATAGAATTCAAGCAAGTATAGTTATAAGACCAATCATGCTTAATGGGACAGAATGCTGGGCAATTACGGAAGAACATGTTCACAGGATGAGTGTAGCTGAAATGAGGATGTTGAAATGGATTAGTGGCAAGACAAGGAAGGATAGAATTAGAAATGAATGCATCCTATGGAACTTGGGAGTAGCGCCATTATGTAATCAAATGAGGTAAAGAAGACTTCAATGGTTTGGTTACGTGCAACGAAGACTAGGAACTAAGCTAGTTAAGAGTGGGTTGGTACAAGTTGAAGGCTCTAAAGGGCCATGGGAAGGCCCAAAAGGGCATGGGTGGAGCTAGTAAAGAATAGAAACCGAAGTTATGGCCTTCGATAGAGTGGAATGGCAGAACAGGATTCACATAGCCAACCCCAATTAATTGGTATAAGGTTTAGACGACGACGGAGATGATGATATGTTGTATATAGTCCAGAGAGTTTGTATAAAACCATGAAGCTTCTTGTTAATAGTGTGAAAGGAGCATCTGATTAGAATAGTAGAACACTCAGTCAAACAATGGGTATTTTGAACCATGCGATTGACTAAACAGTCCCCATAGGTCAATCAGACCACTGGGGTACTAGATTATATCTGTAGACCCAAAATCCAATCTATCCACAAATAATGGCCAAATCTTCCTCAAGAAGCAACCGGGTGCACTTGTGTACCCTATTTGTTGATGATCCAATGATCCTGCAACACCAAACCAACTATTACATGCACGCCCCAAATGGCGAGCAAGCAAGCGAGAATCATGAAGGAGCAAGTTCCAGGCTAACTACAAAGCACAAGGGAGACAAATGTGCCACCATAAAACAAAAGGTGGAAATAGAGCCGATGGATACATGTCGACCAAACACCACCTACATGCCAAAACAATGATGCCCAACACTGCGATTTAGCCTAAATATCGTACATTATTTGGAAAGAGAAATTACAAACAGTTAAGGCCTCTAGCACATGTAATGCCAAACAAGCTTGCTAGGAATGATTAATAAAGATAAGGGATTTTTCACTACCTAAATTATTATAGCATTTAGGTTCCGATACATTTTTCAAAAAGGTTTTTATTAAGCTACCTCATTAATTTGGTTAATTTTCACTAACATACCTTCTATTAGATTTCTCTATCAGAAATTAGATTAGGTTGGGTTTTTTTTTTTTTTTTTTGAAACAAAGTTAGATTAGGTGGGGTTATTTTATCATATATATTTTTTAATGATGAAACAGCCCTCTTGTTGAGAATGCCCTTTCAACATGGAAGTATTCACAAAACAGAGGTTAGGATTGTTCACCTGATCTCATTTTGGGACTGTGACATGGGGACAATGGATTCCTCAACTTACTTGGTTCTTCTTCTTCTTCTTGTTTTTTTTTTTTTTTTGAAAGGTAACGATGATTTTGTTAAGAAACTGCCGAAGGTAGGAAAGAAAACAACCAAAAGCAGCTACAAACCAAAAAGACATGACAATTTACAAATGTCTATGAACTTAGAAGAGGCCCAATCCACAACATTACATTTTATAGACCTAACGATCCCAAGGAGCGAGCTTGTAATATTCTAGAAGCAACCGTTGTTACTTTCCAAATCCAACCAAATGTCTCAAAGAGTCACCATAAGAGTTAGCCACCAGATTTTAGTCTTTCCCTTCCTGAATCCCGACTCAACCTCTGTGCCAGGCTAGGCCAAGAGGAGGCCTTGATGGGGACATCATGCGCACACCCCCCACCCTACGCACGTATTCGAGGAGGAGACGGGCCCCCAATTTCGATTTGGATTGACGACGACACCTTTGGAAGGCCTTACAGTTAGGGGCTGCGTTATGGAGCATTGGAGTGGACCCGATCATCATATAGATTCTACCATCGGATCTCATGATCGTGGCCCACTACCTTAGATGATCTAGGATTTTGAGTTTTGACTATTGTTGTTATTAGAAACATCGTGAATGGCTTTGATTGCTTAGATTAGTTATTATTTTATTTACTTCAGCTTTAAGTATTAGTGTGCGCACATGGCGCAAGGGTAAAATTGTCTTTTGAGGTTTAGGGTTTTCTTATAAATAAGCAACCCAATGAAGGTATTCTCAATGAAGTTTATGAATAAAAAATTCTGCGTTTTCTTCTTCTCTATCTCTTTGGGTTGAAGAATCGAATTGGGTGTGAAACTCTCCCTTCCTCGAAGGGCTAACTATCGTGGTGCGAAGCCACAACCATCCCAAATCATCCCCACTTCATTACGCCCCACATCCATCATCCTCTACATCCCTTCCACCTTCAGATTCACCCTCTTTCATATCCAAGTTCTATCTTATAACAGTGCACAAACAGATTTTCAGATTCTGGCCCATCTAAGGGGCTGAAACTTTGGCGAAGCACCACACACACGCATTGCGACGGATCGATGCGAAATTTGGCATGGAGGCAGCCCTACCCTGGCCGATCCTAGCCTAGGAGTCGGTTTCCGACTTTGCGGGCCTCACACACATGCGGACAAGTGGTCACGCACATGCGCCCAGGGCCAGCTATTGTCCACGCACGTGGCTCATCTTAGGTTCTATTATTCCTCTATTTTCCTCCTCTTTAGACTTAAATCCAAATCCTTAACCCTAAAGAATCTCAAATCCCAATTATCCCCAAATTTGAGACCTAGATTTTCCCCCGAATTGAAACATGGTGAATCTCTTGAATTGGGGAACAATCCTTTGCAAGAATGGATGAATCTCACACTCCTTTGAGCTTGTTTGGTTTATAATTTTATTTGATCCAGCCCTAAACTTGTGTAGGCTTGGACCCCCATAGATTCCTCTTTTTGAATGTTTGATAGCATGTACAATGTGGAATTTTGTGACTGTTTAAATTGGTATAATCATGAGCTTGATTTCTTGCATTCCACATTTAATTTCATGTCCTGCATCAGGCCTTCAATCGAGCTTGGTATTGCCCAAGGAGTTTGAAAGGCGCGGGGAGGCTAGTACAGACTCTATGGGCAAACGAGCAACGGATGATGAGGTGATCGATTGACTCCTCGCTGCTCATGCACATCAGGCAGATGTTGGAGAGGATCATCGATTTATGTTGAAGGTTGAATTTATATATGCAACGTGTGTACTTTCATAGTAAATGATCAACCATCATACTTTGCCAAAGTATTAAATAACTCTAGGAAAAACCCTAACATTTATCTCTCACCCACTACCAAAATCCTAAAACCAAACTAGCCTGACTACGAGCATACCTACCACCACATGGTTTGGAACTTTGTTAGATCCAACACATTAATTGGGTACACTGCCTCTAATTCAAGTTGGAACCTAGAAATCATGATGATCAGAAACTCAGGTAGGCCACACCATAGGAAACAGTTGGAATGCCTACCATTGATTGTGTAGGGCACACAGAGCTGTTTATATTTCACCCAATCCAATCCATTCATCCAACTTACCTCATTAGGATGAAAGCATTCCCCAAAGCCATGGTATTTCAAAACTCAAGGGGGCCATAACACGTGAACTTAGATGTTTAGGTATAATTCCCTATGAGGTGGCCCACTTGAGTGGTGAATTAGCCTGATTTTTGGGACCAAGGGTAAATGTACCTGATGGACAAGGTGGATCTCATGCACGTAAAGTCTTTTCCCTCACGGAAGCATTAGGAATGCTCTTGGGTGCTTAACGGTAGTGGATTTGGCTAACAGGTTTGATGAAAGATCCATGGTGACTCTCCATACACAAACCTGTGGTTGATATCCCATCCCTAATGTTCCTTGTGGTTTGGCCCACCTCAGATGTGAATCTTACTGACTTTTTTTTTTTCTTCCACGTCCTAGAATAGAGGATAGAACCCAACGGGCGGAGTGGATTTTACATGTACAAGATGGTGGGCCCTACAACCTTTGGTGTTTCACACAACTCTTAAAACCAGTTGTAGAGGATTCTCTCCTAATTTGTCTCTCCCCCATAATCTCTACCCTAAATTTCTCTTATAATCTCTCCTAGGAAGTTTTGTCAGGCCATCCATGATGTCCATGTGACATCCACTTCGTCCATCTATTTTGCAAGCTCATATTAGGACATGGGCCTAAAAAAGAGGCAGATTAAAAACTCAAATGGGCCACACAACAAAAAACGGTGGGGACAGAAATGCCCACCATTGAAACCTTCCTAGGGCCAGTGGTGATATTTACATGCGATGCAACCCATTCATAAAGTGATTCCACCAGGATGAAGGGAAAATATAATCATTAGCACAGTTCCAAGCTTCTGTGGGCACCAAGAAGGTTTCAATGGCGGGCATTCAACCCCACTATTAAAGAAATGCCGAAGTGAAAGAATACACACTCCACAACACAAAAATCTCAAAAAGGCAAGGAAGCCAAAACTTTTTTTTTTTTTGAAAGATCACTGATTTAAGGAAAGCCAAAACTTCCTTAACGTACACTGCGCAATCGAACACAATCCTTTTAATTCTGTAAATCACTACATCCTCCCCTTCTATGATATTTCAGAAACAATGGCCGTTCATGGACCCCCAAATGAGCTACAAAATTGCCATTACAAGCAACCGCCACACTGCTTTCCTCTCCTTCCCTCCACCCCCACCACGCCAGGCCTAGAGAAGCTCCTCTAATGATTTAAGCATTACCCAAAGCCAAAAGAAAGAACTCCCAGGTTGTAGCGGCGAAAGGACAATGAATAAATAGGTGATCAATCGATTCTTTGTTTTCCATGCACATAAGACAAATGTTAAGCAACACGAGCACTCTATGGTCAGAATTCTCTTATGGCCCACCAACCAAACAAAAGCTGCCACTCGCCGGGGGGGGGGGGGGGGGGGGGGGGGGGGGGGGTGGGTGGGTGGGTTGGGTGATATGTTTTTGTTGCGTCACCTAGATTTTTTTCGTTTTTTCGGAGGGAATAACAACCCTTGGGTGACATGTTTTTGTTGCGTCACCTGGATTGTTTTCGTTTTTTTCTTTCTTTCTCATTGTTAATTTGATCGAAGTGAAATTATCCTTCAAAAGAAAATTGATTGGAGTGAAATGACAAGATGGTCACATTCCACTTGCAATGCTTGCTTTTGTATCGTCCTTCTTGGTTTTTAATGCATTGACCATTGTCTCAGGGGGTGGGGGGTTAACAATAAGGTAAAAACGAACCATCCTAAGAAAAGACCCATTACAATATGGGCCTATTTGGACTTTGGATTGAAGGTAAACTACGAGACTGCAAGGTACAACAAAAAAAAAAGTGACATAAGTGGGAGGTAAATTGACATCGGTGCTAGGGGAAGCAAACCCTTTACACCTGTTTGTTTTGCTAAAGAAAAGTCATGGAAAATGCTTTTCCTTTGCATTTGCAACTGTTTGGGTTACAATCCCACAAAGGAAAACCTCTCTCTCCAAGATTGCTATTTAAAACGTAAAATTAGAGGAAAACTCTTTTCTCTCCATTCGACTTTTTGAAGGGAAAAAAAGAAGATTGTACTCTCCTGTTGAGGAACAAGAAAATACAAACACTTTGTTGCAGCATCTGCTGCTTCCCAAACAGGTTAAATGTCTTGTCGATGCAAACTGGTTACATTCCTCAGTTAGCATTTTATCCAAATAGGCCCTAAAGGAAACATCTAATACCAAAAACAAAAGATTCCACCTAAACTTGGACAATTATCTAACCCCACCCAAATCAATTATGCAAGCAATTTCAATCCCTCTTCATCCAAAGATTATACATGGGGTGTTGATAAAAATTACATGTGGGGCTCATAACACATCTAAGCCCAAATCCCCCCAAAATAGTTGATGTTAAAGCCTTTTAGATTATAAAAATTGCAAAGCCTAAATTTTAAGCCATTTTAGGCTATGTTCATGTGGAGTTCCTTCTCACAACGATGTCACCATCCAAACAGCCTGTAAAGAGGTTTCCCAGCCTCACTTGGACAGCCTCCATTTCTGCTCTATTCGAGTTGCCCACAGCAATGGGGCCAAAAAAGCACCAACTTGATCACACCATGCTCATACTGTGCCCCATGCCAACATCTGAGCTACTTGGCTTCCTGAGAAAGCACCCACCAATGTCCAACTTCCACGAATTAGGAGGCAGCAGATCCCTGCAGACAACTCTCTCAGGTCCTTTTCTCCCATCTTGGATCCTTCCAAACCAGCCCACTATAGAGTAAATCAACAAATCTATGTTAAATGGAACTTGACCTCAAGTTCAATGTCGTGGAACCCCATCTGATTCAATGGGTCCATCATTGGTCTGCTTAACTTTAGGTTTCATTGATATTTAATAATGTAAAACAACATTTCATCTTCTTTTTTTAACCTTTCACTTAAAATAAAATAAAAATAAATAAAATAAATAAATATGTAAAACAACATTTCTTCTTCTTCTTCTTTTTTTTTTTGAAGGATAACATTTCACTATGGTATGAGGAAACAAATCTTGTCATTCAGTGCATCATGAATTGAATATGGTGATGACACTTGGAGAACATCTTCAGTCCATGCAATACTCCAGACTTTTTAAGATGGATGACTTGATTCAGCAAACTAGGTCATATTAGTTACTCCTTGACTGTCAATGCTAACTTTTCTTAGACTAAACAATGAACTCATGCTATCCTTAGCATCCGTCACACCTGTCTCCTCAGAACCCTCCATGAAATCATTACATTAGAAGAAGGTTGCACTTGCGCCCCTCTTCCTTTTAAGATTTGGGATCCTCTTCTTTCCTAAGTGCATGATTAACCTTCCTGTTGTCTTTGAAGAACATGTAGGTATTCTTATCTTCATGATGAACAATCTTTCGATCCCACTGTTATGGCCACCCAGATTATGTATGTCAGACATCCATCAAAGTGATATCACACCAAATCGTTGTGTTGTGCTTCTTCACAATTGAAAGGGAAGTAGGAACTAAGAAGCAGTTTGTAAGAGTCACCTTGTTGCACTTCTGGAACTCAGCAAATTTGTACACCCAAGGATGCTTCTCTGTCATTAGATTCACTCTATCCACCATCTATTCTGAGAGATCTTAATGCAACTTCCATCTTTGAAAATCACATCTTCCCTCCGCTGGTGCATCAAGTAAAAAAGATAACCTTGAAAAAAATTTAAAAAAATTTAAAAAAAAAACAAAAGATATTTCTGCACTCTAGTCATCGGCAGCCTTGGAAAGGTGAAAAATCTCACAGTATCACAACAGTAACACTTACGAGCACACCCTAAACAAAAGTTTTCCTTGAAGTCCGCAGGTGTACTTGTCATCTAGATTGCCATGCTTTCCCTTGGATACTCTTCTTTGATGTCCTGAAATTCCGCCGTATCCACATCTTCCCAAGTGAACAATCATCAAATGGATAATCAATGTCATGACTTGGAAGCACTTAAAGTTCTTGTTTGCATTTTCCCAACTTTCACCTCCAGATTCGAAGTAGACAATCCACCTTTTTCACCTCCAATGCTAAACCCTCGATCATACACCCATTTGAGTTGGTTGTTCATCTCCATTTTGTGATCCACGACCCCAAGCAGGTTCGCCCTTATTGTGAGGATAAAGGCTAATCTTTCATAAGTCACTACCTACCTTTGACATGATTAAGTTGGGATTAGATTCGTATCACCAACTTTACCACAATGTGGCAAGCCACATCATATGGAGAGATACTTCAACTTTTAAGCTAATGCTTGGCACTTGAAATGATAATTGCAGGCAGTGAATCAAATGTGCACTACCTGAAGTCTTCTCCTATGTAAAGAACTATATAGTTCCATTCTCCATTCCCACGGAACATCTCATATTTGTGTATTTTAATGTTGATAATTCAAGGAGGCTCTCCAGTGGCTATGTGGTCCAAATCTTGCTGAGTGTTAAAGGAAACTTGATGACTTTGAAGAGTAAACAGATTAGGTTTTGGGCATACAGTGAGGGACATGCATTGGTGCTAGAGCAGTTCATATAACTTGTGAGTTGCCATGGCTTAAGACCTTAGTCAAGCTAGAGTTGCAGCTTCCTACGGATACTCACAATGTAGAGTGTAGATCCCGACAGATGAGATAGTTCCGAGGCAATTAACACCCCATAACTTGAAGATGAGTTGGCCGACATGCCTGAAGGCTCTAGGAAGAACTTGATCACTCTGTATCTCAGGCAGCATAGACATCATAAATATCCATGCACCGACTTGAGGGGGAGTGATAAACGGGCTTTACAAAAGTCAGGTATCTTACAAGGGACATAATTGGCATTTGAAGTATGCAGTAATAGTATATTGAGCATGAATGAAATCTTTTAAAGAAAGCGCAAGAGAAAAAGTGGAAAACAGAATATGAAACCCATGAAAGGTCAGTGATGAGGGGTCATCAATACACAAGGCCTGGCCTTTCACACTCCATATGTCTTATATTTCCTCGCTTCATACGGCCAAGGCCAAAACACAATTGTCCCAATCAATTACATTCCCAAGGGTTGAGGAAAGAACTCTTCGACTGACTCAGACTTATTTTCAAATGTCCCACTGTCATGTTCCTACCCTATTTCCCACAAACATCCAATCAGTACTAATTTCCAGAAAAGACCCTTCTTCCTTCCCTGTTGGAATAGGCATTCAATAAGATTCATAATGGAGCCGTATTAACCATTAGGGCTGTTACTTCTAGCCAAAATGATATTGTTTCTCACTTCCAAATTGAGATAGAAGTAATCAAGTCCTTAAAAAAAAAAAAACAAACAAACAATGCATGGAACTTACTCATAGCAGGTACAAGATAGACCCCGCCCCACCAGTCGACATATGATAATTATTTTTAAATGCACCATAATAATGCCATGTTAATGTAATGAAAGGGAGGCACCAACAATCATTAACCATATCACCATTAATTTATAAAACCGAACTGGTGAAGAAACAATGAAGAAACAAAAACTAAACAAAGAAGTTTCTAGCGATGTCATTTCCAACAAAATTCAATAAGAACATAATCATAGAGTGGGAAAAAATAAACAATTTCATATGGATTACTAATACACTGGCAGTCAAAATGCTAAACCCGCGAAGGCTGAAAATCAGAAAACGACATACCAACACATCACCCACTGATATTCTCAACGGAAACGTCAATCTCCTCATCATCATCTCCCTCCCGTATCTTTGCGATCTCTGCCTGGGCCCGCTCCAAAATCTGCCTCTTCTGCAGCTCGAGATCCCGATGGAACTCCATCCTCATCCTCTCCAATTCCTCCATCTGCTGCCTCTTACTATTCTCAATCTTCTCATAAATCTCTCCAAACTTCTGGATTGAATCTGCAAGCATCCTAAATGACGATGACGATGACGGCCCACCGCCCTCGTCCCCATGCTCCAATCTGGTGCGCTTGGGCGGAAGCCCATCTGAATCATCCTCATCATCCCCACCTTCCTCCGAATTCCCGGGACTGTCCGGCATCTCGTCCAACCCATTTGCACGGTTGAGATACACTCTCGGATTCATAAACACATACTCCCCTGAATCAACCCCACATGACAGTCCAGGCTGCTGGCGTGGTGGCAGCGAGCCCGACATCAGCTCCTCCATCTTCTTGAAGTAGACCACTTGCTGGCAGGATTCCCGGACTCCAAAAACTTCATCTTCTCTCTCTTGTACTTCTTCTTCAGTGTGTCAGGCGGTTCCGGCATTGCGTGTCTGTGCGGGCAGCCCTTGACACCTGTGAGACCTGCTTCGCAACGTCAACCCAGTCGTCCGACCGCAGGCTCTTGCGGCCCAGCTGGAGGAATCGGTTGCCCCAGGCGTCAAGGAGGGTGAACGTCGAGTGCTCCGTCCAGTCAGCAATGGCGACCCACGTGGCCCACCGAAGGACGGTTTCGCCACAACGGGGGGAGCGGGCAGTGCAGGGAGCGGCTTCATGCGCGGTGCGAATTCAAATGCTAATGCTGATTTGTCCATCCTGTGGGGCCGCTTTCGAGGTGGCCCAGAATCATCATTGGCTCCAGCCCGCCTATAACGGGCGTTGATGTTGTCGTCATCATCGTCATCATCGTCGTCATCATCATCTCCATCATCTCTTCATTCTCTTCTTCTTCATCATCCTCTGCCTCATGAACGGCTCGATGGATAGGAACATCATCTTCTTCTTCTTCCTCATCTTCTTCGCCGTTGTCATCGTTGTAGTTTCCTCCTTCGTTGTAGTCGTCTTCTTCTTCTTCTTCTTCCTCTTCGTCGTCGTTGTCGCCTTTGTTGTAGTTGTTTTGTTCGTTGTAGTAGTTTTTGGGGATGGGAGGAACGGAAGAGGGATTACGGACGGGGAGTTTAGGGCGTCGATGGTGGTGGTAGTTTGAAGTGTAATAGGAAGAAGAAGAAGGGTTCGGAGGTACCTGGCGTCGTCTTCGGTGTCATCCATTTCTTTCTGTATGGTGAATTGGATTGAGGGAAATGGGCTGTTTTGTTAAAAAAAAGAATAAAAAGATGGGCTTTGTTTTCAATTTTTGGGGGTTATTGATTGGGTGAAACCTAGGGTTTTTGGTGGGAGGGAATTGGGCATGATGGGATAAGAGGGAAGGAAGGGAAGGTGGGGTTTGGTGGTTCGTTGCGCGATGGATTAGTGATGGTTCGTTGCCGCTGGACGCGGATTTCCTGCGAAAGCCAAGTTCCTGCGTAAGGATTCTGGGTGGGGCCGACTGTTATGTTTGTAAGAAATCCAATCCGCCTATCCGTTTTTCGAGCTCATTTCGGGACATGCGACCACAAACGAGGAGGACCCAAAACTCAGTGGGCGATACGAGATGAAACAGTGGTAAAAGGAATGCCTACCGTTGAGACCTTCCTAGGCTACACCCTAATGTTTATATTCCATCCAAACCGTTTATAAGGTCATTTTCACTAAGATAAAGTGAAAAAATATGAACAACTTAAGCCTATAAAAAACTTTTGTTGTCATATAAATGTTTCAACGATGGTCACTAAATCCCCACCGTTTTCTCTTGTGTGGCACATTTAAGTTTTGAATACACCTTATTTTTCTTCGCATGTCTTAAAATAAGCTCAAAAAACGGATCGACGGAGTGGCGTTTTCACAAACATCGCAGTGGCCCACACAGAATCCTTTCCGAGGAACTTCCTGCTGGAGGCTTTAGCAGGAAATCCGCGTCCGTTGCCGTTACACGGACCTGAATCGTCTGCGTAAAACAACCACGATTTGTGGGGTCCACCATGTCTTATATGAAAATCCACTCCGTCCAACAGCTAAAAATTTTATTTTATTAAACCGTTAATTTAAAAGGTCAGCCTGATAAAAGAACTCTGATGGGCTACCCCAGCGGGAACAATGTAAACCTTCGCTTAAAACCTTCATATGGTGTGCCTGCCTGATACGTGGATGACGCTGATTTCTGTATTTTCATTTTATCCTGGTGAGTTATAACTGATTCACGGGTTTAATGAAAGATAATGGTGGCCTAACACCCAAACATGTGGCATCACACCATCATTGTTCCCAGCGGTGCTGTCTGCTGTGACCATGTGAGCTCCTTGAGCCGTGATCTCGCTTATTATTATTACTAGAAGTAGGGTGCACACGGTTCGGTTTGGTCCAGTTCTGGGTGAAATTGGAATCGAACCGTTCCTAACGGTTCTAGGAAATTCGGAACCGGAATCGGAACCGGACTGTTGGCACCCTAGAACCGAACCGGAACTGAATCGTTAAAACCAGTTCGGTTCCGGATCGGTTCCACGATTCTGGGCTTTTTATAATCCAACCCAATTGTAAGCCCATGTCCATCCATGTTGTGGTCCATTTGATGAATGGTTTTGATATTGTATAAGGTGTGCAAAAATACATTTACGAAAATAATTATTCTAGAGAAAATAATTATAAGGTGTGCAAAAATACATCGGTTCGGTTCTACGGATCGGATCCACGGTTTGGTTCTACGGATCAGTTCACGGTTCGGTTCGGTTCTACATACCTCCAAACCGAGAACCGAATCGATGTCACCGGTTCTTTGATTTTTGAAACTGGAACCAGAACCGGTGCACTCTAGAACTGGACCAAACCGGACCGTTTGGTCGGTTCCGGTCCGGTTCCACGGTTCTACCGGTTAAATGTGCACCTCTAACTAGAACTAGGGTTGTATGCGAACTGAGTTAGCTCGCTTGACTTGACTCAGAAAAGCTCAATTCGACTCGGTTTGAAACTGAGTGTTGGAGCTTGCCCGAGATCGACTCAACTTGACTCGGATCGAACCCCAACCCAAATCGAACTCAGATTGAACCAGTCCGGTGAGTCGGTTACTTTGATATTTATGTTGCTCACCAAGTGTTTGATGAAATGACTCAGCGAAGAAGTATTTGATGATATGTATATGAAACAAATATTCCTTTTTTTTTATTATTTTGATGTTGCCTATAAGGTATTTGATGAAATACCTGTAAACAGTTGCTGCTGTTTTACATACAGTAAGAAATTGAAAGTGCACTTTGTGTTATGAAAACGCTGCACAGGCTCAATTTGGCTCAAACTTGGCTCGAACTGGCTCGAGGAGCACCGAGTCGAGCTGAGCCGAGTTTGAGCTCGGTTTAGCTAGTGGCCGAGCCGAGCTGTGACCAGCTTGACTTTGTTCAACACGTGTACATCTCTAATTGGAACATGACAGAGAGAGTAGATTTTACATTAACATGATGGACAGAGCAGATTTTACGTATAAAGTATGGTGGCCCCAAAAGCCTATTATTGTGTAAAAAGGTGTTGTACACCCAACAAATCCAGATAGTCCAAACTGTGGGCTATTATAGACGGCTAGAATAGTCTATAACATCTGTTTTACTCCAAGGGCCCAAAACACCTAATTCTCTAGGCCCACCATGTTGTATGATTGCGTGTGTGAAATTCTCACTGCCATCCTATTCACTGTACACGCAAATAATAATAATAATAATAATAATAATAATAATAATAAGCAAAGGAACAGAGACCTAAGAACGATTTAAATCATGCTTGAAACATTCAAGTTAATGTGTTGCAGCTTACTTGAGTTCTGAATGAAGATGGATTTTGTACCTTCCTTTCATCCTGGTCCTTGTAAATGACACCTCATGAGCATGAACGGGTTTGATGAAAGAGACACCTCATAATGGCCCCACACGCAAACCTATGGTCCACTTCTACTTTTATTCCCTTTGAAGTGGCACACATAGGTTGTGATTAAAGACCAATTTTTCTCTCGCTCCGGACCAAGTGTTGAAACAAGTGTTGGAGAGGATTTTAATTAGGGGTGTACATCGAGTTGAACGGAGTCGAGCTGGCCTCAGCTTGACTCGGCTCGGCCACTGGCTGACCTCAGCTCGAACTCGGCTCGACTCAGTCCTCGAGCCTGACTGGCCAGCTCGGCTCGATTCGGTCAGTAGTAGCTCAGGCCGAGTTCGTCATTGAGGCATTTCCACAAACACCTGAACTTGCAACATCAAAATCTCACTGTTTTACAAATAGAGACGATGGTTTTACAAGTATTTTATCAAACACCTTCTAAGCAACATAAAAAACCAAGAAAACAAAAGAAAGAAAAAGGATATTGTTTCATGTACATATCCTTCCACACCACAACTATCACTAAATACATCGTTAAGTCATTTTAACAAACGGTTGGTGAGCAACATCAACGACAAAGTAATCGAGTCACCGAATTGGTTCGATCCGAGTTCGATTCGAAATGGATTCAAGCTGGATTCGATCCAAGTCGAGTCAAGCTTTTTCGAGTCGAGTCGAGTTGAGCGAGCTAACCGAGCTAGCTCAGTTCATGTACACCCCTAATTCTAATACAGAAGAAAAGAAGATACAAAATCTTCATATTACAAATTATCAACCTGCACACGTGGCATATGTTAAGCTGTTGCCTTGGTTACCCAGATACATTACAAATCTACCTTAAGTGCAATTTTTTATTGTGAGAGTTTTTATAGTAGAAAAACTTTTTCTTTTTAACTATGTGAAAATATTATTTTATTATTTAGAGGGGGTTTATATGCTAAGTTACAAGCTACTTATACCTCAAGTAATGGATAAATATAATGAACATTGGAATCAATGAATGTTGTAATGGATGGAGTTTTGTAATAGAAGATGTCGAGATGGAAGTATGTTGTAATGGATGAATGTTGTATGGGGGATTGTCGATATTTACTGTGGATTGCTCATATTCATTGTAGATTGCCGATATTTTCATTGTGGATCACTGATATTTAGTGTAGATCATTTATATTCACTGTGGACTGCTGATATTCACTATAAACCATTGATATTTTCACTGTGGATCGCAGATATTCACTATTGATCGCCAATATAAAAAAAATGACCATAACTCCCTCGTTACATGTTCGATTTAGGTGATCTTATGCTCGTTGGAAAGATAATTTGATGAACTTTCAAATGGATTTGGAATAATCTCATTTGGATACTATTTGATGCCCAAAAGTGGGCCCAAAGTTTATCATTCATTGTGAATTGTTGACATTCACTATGGGCCATCGATCTGACAAAAATGACCATAACTCCCTCGTTACATGTCTTATGTAAGCGATCTTATGTTTGTTGGAAAGGTAATTTAATGAAAATATAAATCTATTTGAAATCATATCATTTGGACACTATTTGATTGCCTAAAAGTTAGCCCAAAGTTCATCATTTACTTTGGATCACTGATATTCGATATGGGCCATCGATCTGATGAAAATAGCCATAAATCCCTCGTTACATGTCCGATTTGAGTGATCTTGTACTCGTTGGAAAGGTAATTTGATAAACTTTTAAATGGATTTGAAATCATATCATTTAGAAACTATTTGATTTATCAAAAGTGGGCCTAAACTTCATCATTCATTGTATATTGCAGATATTCACTATGGGTCGCCAGTCTTACGAAGATGGCTATAACCTCCTCGTTACATGTCCGATTTAGGCAATATTTTGCTTATTGGAAAGATAATTTAATGAAATTTTAAATGACTTTGAAATTATCTTGTTTGAACACCATTTAATTACCTAAAAGTGGGTGCAAAGTTCATCTATGATCCACAGTGAATGATGAATTGTACCCACTTTTAGGCAATCAAAATGTTATCCAAATGATATAATTCTAAATCCATTTAAAAGCTCATCAAATTATATTCCCAACGAGTATAAGATCACCTAAATTAGTATAACAAGGGAATTATGGCCATTTTCATGGGATCAATGACCCACACTGAATATTTGTGGCCTAAAGTGACTGATAAATTTTAGGAAAACTTTTGGGCAATCAAATGGTATCCAAATGATACAATTCTAAATCCATTTGAAAGTTCGTCAATTTACCTTTCTAATGAGTACAAGATTGCCCAAATTGAACATGTAACAAGGGAGTTATGGCCATTTTATGGGATCGACAATCTACAATGAAAATATCAGTGGTCCATTGTTAATATCAGCAGTCCACTGTTAATATCAGTACTCTTCAATGAATATCAGTGGTCTACTATTAATATCAGCGGTCCACAATGAATATCAGTGATCCTCTGTTAATATCGGCGATCCACAATAAATATTAGTTGTCCTTTGTTAATATCAACGGTCTACAACGAATGTCGTCGGTCCATTATTAATATCAACGATCCATTCTTAATATCAACGGTCCACTGTTAATATCAATAGTCCATTTTTAACATCAACGGTCCACAGTGAATATCAGTAGTCCACTTTTCATACATTCCAATATTCCTCACATTCATCCATTACAAAACTCATCCGTTACAATATTCATTCACGCCCTCCTCCCTTTTACAAACTCCCACCATTTATATTAAAAACAAAAACTAAAAAATAGCTATAAAGAGAACCGCCACACCCTCATCTCTTTCACAAACTCTCACCATTCATACCTAACAAAAAAACTGAAAACAACTATAAAGGAAACTAATGAAGTAAGAAGGAAGAAAAAAATAAGGACGGAAGAAGGAAAAAGGAAGAAGGAAGGAAACGAAAAATAAAATAAAATATCATCCTCCCTTTCATACTCTCCTCCCCTCCCATGAAAAAAATCAAGGAAGAATGAAACAACTAAATGACCCTTGTCTGGCAAGGCCCCCATGTTTTAAACCCATCCATATCTTATGCGGGGCCTAATGGGTTGTTGTGAAGTAAATGTCACGCCCCAAACCGAAAATCAGATTCACAGGAATCCCGATTGTCGAATCCAGTGCCGACAGCCTCCGTATTACCCCATTCTCGACTCTCAGCATTCATATGCCAGGTTCCGATCCTGAGATCCTACAAGAGGGTTTTCCAACGTACATTTAACTCGTAAGAAGCATAACCACAGGTTTACCCAAATCACAAAGGCAACATCGTCATCACATATCCACTAATATAAACATTTGAATACAATGCTGAAAGGGAAATACATATATTAAAATCAAAGCTTCAGAAGTCAGCTATATGCTCTGAGCTCCACGCTGCTGCAACCTAACATCACCTGCACGCATATATTATACATAAGCTTATAGAAAGCTTAGAGGGTGGTGTAAGTGTTTGCACAAGGTAAGTGCCAAGTATACAATACAATGTCATAATCAAACTATATCGAAAATACTGGTAAGATCATGAATCATACGATATCAGAGTAAGCGGAAATACTGACAAGTCCATGAGTTAAATAATATCAGAGTACACAATACAGATCAACTATGCAAATGAAGAGTTATAAAGATCCAAATATCAGATGTCGAGGATGCAATGCAATATACAATTCCTGATGAGTTCACGAATACCGTCAGCTGTATCTAGACCATATAAATGCAGAAACATAGTAACCCAAAATGCCATATACCGAGAATGTAATGCAATACAATATGTAGTCCGAATGAAATGACCAAACTGCAGTGTGAAGTCAGGATGATAATATGTGGTATCGCAAGCTATGGGGCCTAACAACAAAGGACTTCTATCCAAACCAGTCTCATACCTAAATTTGGATAGATAGACTCAATATGGTAAGCTCCTGATCTCAAGTTAGTCCGCGCCCCAACCGAAATCCTGACCATTGCGAAAGTACACATAACAATTAGTTGCGCACCACCAGCCCGAGTGGATAGTGAATGAATGAATATGATGCTGAATATGCAACTCCTGCTTCACAAATTAGTACTGTACATCTTTGGGATCATCACCGGGGTCTAGTACACTCCAAGCTGGCTACCGTCCCGGCCGGCTGCGCAGCCCAGCGAGTGTGAAAAAGACCTCACTACCCGCCTGCCAGCAGTATACAATGTCTACCCGGCTCGTCGATAGCGGACCCATTTGGGAGCTGGTCAAACTCAGCTAAACTTACAGCCCCCTCACTCGGGTGGATAAGGCCACACCCCTCTCAACAGACCACGACATAGTGGGAGACGCGGCCTATTGATATGTGGCACTCGAGCGCTCATGTATCCACTTGGTGTAGACGTTGGGGCGTCTCCTTGCCACGGAGGTTTAGAGACATTCACCACGGACATCCAAAGTGCCCAGATGCTCGAACCAAACATTTTCGGTGTCCCATCTAGCCATCCACGACATGCCTGTGGTGGCTACGACCCTGATGTCGCTAGGGCGTACAGTAATCACAACACACAATGCAAGGTGTATGAGTCATACAATCTAGTCATGCATCAATCCTGCGCATACCGTCCGCTCATGTGAGATAACCTCTGCCTATTAGGGAGTCTCATAACAACCTGCCCAATGACATATGCAATGGTCAACCACGTCTCATAACAAACATGCAGATGATGCGTATGAGCATGTATAATGATGCGTTGCTGTCACATACTCATAATCGGTATCAATAACCGGCATCGACAATCGACCTTGACAATATGGACATTTAACTAACATTGTCTCAAGGAATGACCCAATAGAGCCTAACATATAGTGGACCCATGACCTCACACAAGGGCCAAACATACAATACTATGGGCTCACTCAAGAGCTTAATACATATCACGATGGGCCTCTCACATGGGCCTAATATACATCACAATGGACTCCATTGCCTAACCCTCAAATGCACCACAATGCATCTCATCACATAGGCCTCATATACATCACATGGGGCCTTAAACACGGGCTGAATACACATCACAATGTGCCTTAAATACAGGCGCATATACATCACATTAGGACTTGACAATCGGCTTCAATATTCGGCCTCAACAATCGGAATCAGCCTCGACATTCGGGAATCGGCCTTGACAAATCGGAATCGGCCTCGACAATTGGAATCGGCCTCGACAATCGGAATCGGTCTCAACAATCGGCTTCGACAAACAGAATTGGACTCGATAATCAGAATCGGCCTCGAATCGGCTTCGAAAATTGGAATCGGCCTCAACAATCAGCCTCGACAATCAGAATCGACCTCGACAATCAGAATCGGCCTCGA
>JAJHSJ010000892.1:0-40389 GCA_021015155.1 Magnolia officinalis | reverse complement strand
TTGCTTGCCCCCAAGTCGACCCAACCGAGTTAGACGGGTTCAAAGTCTAGCCTGGTCGATTTCCTGCTAGAGTTTTCTAGCAAAAAGAGGAAAATAAAGAAAAGAGAAGAAAGGAGTGAGAGGAAGCCTAGTTGTCAAGTGCAACCTAGTCCAACTGAGCTACCAAGTCGACTCATTTGGGCGATGGGCTAAGTCAGGATAGGTCTGACAGCCATTGTTGGACCCCCTTTCCAACTAGAAGGGAGGTGGTGAGAGAGAGAGAGAGAGTAGGGTAGTGGCATTCGTGGTTCGACTGTTGGAAATTGATCGAGTTTGGAGCCGACCGATTCATTGTCGAGTCTTGAGTCGAGCAAAATTGTGGGTTGAGTTGAGCGTGGCTGAACTGAGTTCCAACACAGTCTTAGTCCTTCCTGAGTAAAATGAGAGAGAGAGAGAGAGAGAGAGAGAGAGTAGTAGGGGTGGTGGTGTGATTGCTGGTGTTGAGTCCAGAAGCTCAATTCGTTGTCGAGTCTCAAGTCGAGCTAAGTTAAAAGTCTGGGACAAATATTGGATGAGTGTAGATAGGGTTGGACTTGCATGAGGAACAAAGAGAGAGGAAAAAAGAAGAGAGAGGGAGAGGGTGGTGAGTGAGTTGTGGTCGAGTCACAATCAGGTCTACTTCGTTGAGTCGTGCGTGGGTCACCAGTTCAGGTCAAGGTAGGTTGACTTTGGAGGGCTAGGTATGTTGTTGGGCCTCCAATAGATGTAGATGAGAGGAGGAAGAAGAGAAAATGGTGATGCTAGGTGGTTTTTCGAGTTTATCCAAGTTCAGCCTAGTGCGGTTGAGTCTAGGCAAGTTCAGTTAAGTCCAATCAAGTGACATTAGAGCGTGGAGTTCGAATCGAGGTCGGGTCAAGTTACAGATCGGATTGACGCAATTGATTGGAGATTCAAATCTAAGGGCACGCGCACTTCCTAGCAACATCAGTAGGAGATTCAACTCATAAGGTGATAACTTTTTCCCCTTGAGCTTTCTACTTTCCTATTAGCTTAAATGATAGTTTATTTTAATTTTGACTGATAATTGATATCACTATTTCATGTTTACTTGTTCTAATTATTGGAATTGATCCTCAAATTATACGCTCAATATTTATCTTGTATAAACACTTATATGTTGCACTTGAATATCTTCTCATACATGTGGGTTGTTTGTAGAACTTGAATTGCTACATTTATTAGTAGAAAACTACACTTATATATGTTCATCCAGACTTGAGATATAACTTGATTGATTTGATTAAATGGACCCTCGACCTAGTGGCTATTTTGCCTAATGGATTAAATGGAATTTTGTTGTGGACTTACCATCTTGTGGATCATTGTGCCTATGTGGCTTTGATTTGATATTTTTCATTGTGGCTTTGATTTGATATTTTTCCTATGTGGCTTCGATTTGATATTTTCCCTAAGTGGCTTGATGGATTATTTTTGTATAACTCTGCGAAGGTAAGTTCACTTGTTGAACTACGATTAGCCACTAGTTCAGGAGATTACCATTAAACATCCTAATGTTGAAGTCTCATGAGCCGGGGATGGTGGTATGAGCACTATGCCCAAGCTGTCGGCCTATGTTGGGTGACGAGCCCCCCACAATGACCTTCGAGCTTTCCTAAATTGCTTGTTTACAATTGGAATAATAATGGTTGGGTTAATCATGCATTCATAGCATATGGGCGATGACGGGTGGTTAATTTTCGATGTTGTAGCACATTCCCTTTATCATGGTCGTTTCGTTAGCTCCCAGACCATCGACAATTAACCCACTTTGTTGAGTAGATCACTATGCAAGTAATTGATGTACTTTCACTAGTGGTTGGCCACATGCATGGGTTGTACCCAAAAGCCAACTAGATAAGCATCCCCAGTTAATTTGCATTCACGCATCCATGCATTTAAATAAGATACATCCTTGATTGTTTTGTACATTTTTTGTTTAAATTATACTTAAATAATGTGGTGGTGTGTAATCTTGAGGGGAATTTACACCAAGCTAGTCATTCATTCTTTAAATATAAAATCGTACAGGTAGTACAGGTGGTTTAAATGAAATCAATATCCAGATTGATGAAAAGCAGGGTACAATTATCAGGATGCATTGTTGCCTCTGCCCAAGAGAAGTTGCGTGACCTTGCAACTTAAGTCTAGCTGCATTTTTATTTATTTCATGTATTAAATCATTCTTTCATTTATTTGTTAATAGTGGGTCATTAGTTTGTATAAGCCCTATGGGCAGCCGCTTGTATATTTTGAATGTATATGTAAACTTTCTTTTATGCTTGATTTCTTTATCTTCTGCTAAACTACTAAATCTGATAAAGAAAAAGAAAAGAAAAAAATATATACGTGAATTTGGCTATCTTTAAACGTTTAAAACTCATAATTTCGAGAAACGAGTCGTATACTCGGGTCTCAGAAACTGGGGCGTTACACTAACCACTCGCATATTTTCAATAAAACCACTTTACTCGAATTCCCATAGGCATCTCCAGTGGAGACGACCTGTAGCTAAGCACGTTTCAAAATCATCTTCCAATAAAAAACCCCCTACCGAGTATCACTCCCCAATGTGGGGTGACTTCCAAAATCACAAAATATTTTCAGAATAAAGCATAAACTTCCGAGGCACTAAGAGATCTTTCATATCTTTGGGTGGGAGTTACCACAAAATTAAATAAGATCCGATATCTCGCGGTTTTCCCCGAGATTATCGAATCTGAATGCATATCAAAATACGATTGGAGTGAACTCCAGTGTCAGCTCCATTGTATCAAATAATAATGCTTTGAAAAGATGATAGGCCAAGACTGGTCAGAAGAAATCATCAAAATTGCGAAAAAGATAATTGTAACATAAGTGTCAAAACCAAAAGATTGCATGAAAAAGATCACCGCACATACCTAGGCATGGATGCTTGCCAATTTGATCAAGTCCAAGTCGATATAGTGAGTTCCCCTTAAGGCCATAAAAAGTGTGGGATAAGTAACCACTTTGACAACTAAACAAAACAAGTACTCCCGGGGTGATCTATGAAGCAACGAATAATCTAGTACCATCTCAGTATCCTCGTAAGGCCATAAAAAGCGCATGAGGCTCTACTTTACCCTTTCCTATGTTAGTACCGATCAGGAGTGAAAGGGTTGCGATTGGTGGCCCACGCAGGGACAATCGCAACATTTCCTCAAACCCTCGCAATATGTGCGAGTTATCTATTTTCAAGCAACCAGCTGACATAGCCACAAAGAAAGGAAACAAATCCATATCACAATTCATGACTGACTAGTAAAGGCGGGGTGGGGTGTCCACTCGCTTTACCATTTGGTTTACACACAACTCTACCAAACAGGGGCATCTGTAGACACCCACCCCAGGATAATAAGCTAATGAGTTTAAACAAATGTATGGACAACCGAACTCCAATAACAAACCCTAAACATATAAGCCTATACCCTAAGAACCACAGTCTTAAACCTTAACTTAACCCATTCAACCCAGTCAACCTAGTTAACCTAACCCTGAACCCTAGGAACCTAAAACCCTAGAGCCTTAAGTTAACTCAGCGAGTCAAATCACGGAGTCAACTCACCTGGTCAGCCTACCCAACCCCACAACCCAATCAAGTCACCTAGTTAAGCCCAAAACCAAGCCCGAACCCGACCCAAAAAACCAAGCCTAATCGAAGAAATGACCGAAACCTCAAAAGCAGTAACTCTCACAGCAAAGTCTCTACACATTTGGAGGATGCTGTCTGCCAAAGCAAGCACTCAAAGTGGGGACCAGTGGTAGCCAAGATGTTGTCGGCCACGTGGCACTCCCCCTCTTTGGGGCAGCGGCCCTCAAGCATGTGAAACTCTCATTTTTTAAAACCTTAAGTGTGGTTGAAGTACATTTACTCTGATGGCCATCTTCTTTCCTAAAATTACCTTTTTACCACCTCATTCACCCATGAGATGATGTCATATGGAAATCTTCAATCCAAATGTAACGCCCTGAAAATCGGGGGTCGAGCATAAACTCCACTCCCGAGTTCCAGAACATCACTTATGCAACAAAATGAATGATGTTTGAATGTTGACTGTATTCGTGCATTGAACATGAGTGAGATTAAGCCAAAGCAGCATATCATACTCCAGAGACAGTTAAATTTGCAAGCGGAAGACTGTGATAGATAGATAAAATATATAAACTATGAAGAGTCTCCAGAGTGTGATAACATTACCAGGTTAAATAATTTCAAATACAGTTCTAAAATATACCAAAGGTGAGGAAGTGTAATGTCTCCTATCCCAAGTACCATAGCCCCGTCAATACAATACCAGGTCTTCATAGACCTGTCAGAGATTACGTGTAGGAGAACTCCTCCTCAACATCATAGTAGTAGTTCGGCTCTGCTTCATAAGCATCGCCAACACCTGAAACTCAACAAATCTGGTTGGTGTTGCAAACACCATCCCGTAATGTGGGAGTGAGTGATCAACTCAGTGGAACAGTAAAGCATAGGTTAACATGTTATCAATTCAATCAAGCAGTAATGATAAAGCAGTACAAATCAAACAATTCTAACTACTCTTATTAAGTGCGAGAATGAAATGACATGATGTTGTATACCCTTGCCAAACCACCCTCATGCGACATCATCTTACGTTCACGAATGCTTAACTCCCTCAGTGCGCCACATCTACTAAGCACATGCGGTGCGATGATGATCATGATTACCGAGTTATTATTATTCCATTTCAAACAGCAGTATTGGGAAACTAAGGTACCTCCCTTGTATCATTCCCAAACATGATCCATTCTAGGGTCGTCAATCCTAATTAATCTCATACGATATTATGGTTTGAGAGGCATAACGAAGGCATCGCAAAGGGCTCGTCACCCGTCAGCGCAGATACAGATCTCACCGTATGCGGCTCAATTGCTGGCCGTCAGCTCGAGTACAGGTCTCACCGTACTCGGCTCAATCACTAGCCGTCAGCTCGAGTACAGGTCTCACCGTACTCGGCTCCACTCATACTCTAGTTGCTATGAAAGACTCATCACCAATCACAGACCTTGGAGTATACTCGAAGATACTACAGAGGACTCGTCGCCCGTCAGCACGAGTACAGGTCTCACCGTACGGCTCTCGCCGTAAGTATCTGAAAAGGCCAAGCTATATGTCCTAGAGGGGGGTGAATAGGACTATGCCAAATTAAATGAAAAAATCAGCGGAAATAAAATAAACAATAGCCTTACAACATGAATCAATTCACAAAGCTAAATTTAAATCACCTTGATAAATAGATATCGAGAGATTGATGCAAATTCAGTTCTAAGGACAACCTTACACCATAATCAACAAGGGCTTATGGTAGGACAACCTTATTTCTAGAACCTCTTTTGGATCAAGGACTCAATATTAATATAAGTAAATGAAATAGCAAGGAATTGAATTTAAATGCAGAAGTAAAATCTAAATTATTACAACAATCCCCACACTTGCTTGAAATGTAAATAGTTACAACATTCACATCCACTTGTACATTCCACAAGATCGAATGATAAAAGATATGAAAATTAAGCAAGCATTCAAACCACAAGTCAAAGAGTTATAGTGGTTCGCTTGTGTGTACACCAACTGTTTTCCAACAGCCACACAAAAAGCTACTCCACTCCTAATATCCTCACACAGGGGATATTAGCGTTCACTAACAAATAGGTTTTCACAGGTTCACCAAAAACCTTTACAATTGTGTCTTTTTCACTTGGGCTTACACAATTCAAAAACCCCTCTTTTCTGAGTTTTCTGGTTTTCCTCAGACAACCAATACAATGAGATTTTTCTGGCTTAACCTCAAACAAAACCAAAAGTAAATGAATTTTACAGAATTGTAAAATACCTGGATTCTCCTTTTTCGTAGCAGCCCGGTAGAGAACAATCGAGAGTAGATGATTTGAATGTCAAAGTTCAATTTCCAATACTCACATTCATAAGGTTCTAAGTTCTAATTGATTTTAGATTTAACTCGTTGGGCGTAGCTAAATTTGATTTTAATTCCAAGAAGAAGGAATAAGATAATTCCTCTTTTCAAATAAGATTGGAATATAGAAACAAAATCAAATTAAATAAGCTAGCAAAAAGGAATATTAAATAAGCACAATCTAGCTTAAAATAAACACAGACTTATCTCAGAGTGATCACTTGAAAATTTCTTGAATTGAATAGCGTTGAAGTTATCAAAACTCTGAATTTCGTGTTCAATTTATAGAAGCAGAAATCGCTCCTACGACTGGTCTTAGAAACCTACGACGTCGTAGCTCTAACAGATTTTTGAAAAAATAAGCGCGATCTTTGAAAGCCGTTCTACGACTGGTCGTGAGTACCCTACGACTGGTCGTGGGTCACCTACGACTGGTCGTAGAACCAGTGATTTCGTTGCTAGACTTTAAGTCGTAGCTCCACGACTGGTCGTGGACGAGTCGAAGCCACACCTACGACCGGTCGAAGGACCTCCAGGACTGGTCGTGGGCGTACCAAAAATTCCGAAAAATCTTCAACTTCTTAGGACTGGTCGTGGAATTTCTTGGACTAGTCGAACCAATGCTAGGACTGGTCGAACAAGAGCTAGGACTGGTCGTAGAATAGACCAACCTTGTGAAAAATAAATATTTGATTAATGTATCCAAAGTGACCTACTTAAAGGGTCAACCTAAGGTCATTCAAACCTGAACCATGTCGTATGGACATTGAACTTCAACCATTCAACGAATGTAGATATTTTGAATCATATCAAGCTTGAGATCTTGAACCATATCATGCTTGAGATCTTGAACCATATCATGCTTTGTTTCTTTAGATTTGAACTTCAACATTGTAGCTTCTTGAGGCTTCAACATGTAGCTTTTGAGGCTTCAAATGTAGCTTTTTGAGGCTTCAACATGTAGGCTTCAACATGTAGTTTTGAGGTGTCTTGAATTCCAATAAACGATCATACAAGTATAGAACACCGATAGATGTTTGGCACACAAAATTTGACAATCAAAGGAGCATGAGATCATAACACTTACAATCTCCCCCTTTGTCAAATTTGTGACAAAACACCCAAATAATAATACTTCAATTTGAAACGAAGTGAAGTACTCACTACATATTCACAACAAGTTCAAAATAGAGAAGCATGCACAGATATATATGATAAGAAATAACTAGCATCATTCTCCCATAAGAAATAACAAGCATCGCATCATTCTCATAACTACCCCTGAGAAGCTTAACTCCCCCTGAGTAATAGGTACTAGGAGCACAACTCCCAAAACTTCTCCCCCTTTTTGTCACAAAATGACAAAAGGAAGAAGAACGGCAATAAAAATGAATATAGCAGTTAGTATATAGATTCAAGAGAGTTTTAGTGCATAATTCAAAAAGTCAGTGAGTATGTAAAGTTAGAAACAAATATTACAGACTTAGTAAAACATTCAGTCAGAACCAGAGGATGGAGCAGGATTAGAAGGATCAATTTTGTGTAAACCCTTAGCAATACGCCTCATATATTTGCGTAGATAAGAGAATTGCGTATCTGGGTAACACGAATTTGAGCCACTTGTTCTTGAAGGGAATTCAATCTCTCATCAAAATCAGAGGGCTGAAAATCAGGATCATCAGCCGAGTCCTGACTCAAGTTCTTCAAACAAATCATCCATATTCACGTCTTCAGTAGGATCACTAGCTTGACCAGCATCTCTTGCTTCAGCAACCACCGCCACCAGCATCCACTTGGCCATCAGCCAATTCTAAAGTCATCTTGTTAAGATTTGAATTATTAAAAGGGAGATGATGGATGGGTTTTTCTCTAGGGCATAGCAACGAGCATATGATTTGCTAGCATAGTCACAAATAACCAAAGGGTATATCACTATGTCCAGGATGTTGACGAGACAGAATAATGGAATGACAAATTAAGGAAGGTAAACATATTTTTGCACCAGAGATGACAGAATGCAAAAAACACGAACCATAAAAGCAGTGAGTTCGGTTTTATTGCCAGCACGAGGATAAAGATTAGAGATGAAAATCCTATGTAGTACTCTGTGTCTGGGTAACAAAAATCTTGAGGGAAGTGCATGACCTTTATGAGTCCAATGAACATCCAATTACATAAATCTCTAGTAAGCATTCTACGTTCAGATTCAGAGAGACTGTCATGTAAAATATCAATTGGAATGCTCTCATCATTGACAGGTATTTCCATAATATCAGCAATCAAATGTCGATCTACTACAAACAATCCTTCTTGAGTATCAACTTTAAAAATTAAATTCTCAAGAGAGAAATCACAGATACATGCAAACATGGATTGGGCAATGGACTGGTATGCAGGTCCACCCCAATGCAAGATGTTATCCCATCCCACAGATTCCAACAGAGGAGGGATACCAATGAAGCAATGTGATTAACATTCACAGGACGCTCAACAATAATATTTCGCATACGCAAATCCCGAACATTTGGAGGATCATTTTCGGGAGACCGAAGATGACGTTGTACAATAGAAGTTGATCTAGAAGAGATGGACCTCTAGTAGTTTTCTTTTTACCTCTAGCATCCATTTTTAATGGAGGATTTCAATGAAACAACAAGATGCAAGATAGAAGAGATGAGGTTTTAATAGATCAGATTTTTCAAGATAAAACCCCAATCTTGCAATGAACGACCCAATAGATTCAACAAGAGAGTGATTTGAAACACTAATATCAAGAATCTATAATAAAAATGCAAAGGAACCACTAACCTTGAAGAACTAAGAAGGTGGGTTCGACCGGTCGTAGCTAGAGCCGTTGGTGGGAAAAAAGAAATGAGGAAGAAGAGTCAAAATCCCCAAATTAAAGTGAAATGCCGAGTTTCACGACCGGTCGTGTACGTGTTCGACCGGTCGTAGCACGACCGTCGTGTACACTCACGACTGGTCGAGTCGACTCAAAATTTGCATTTTTTTTTTCAAATAAATTTCAATTTAAGCAAATAAATCATCAAACTTATGTACATTATGATACACAAATCATGCAAATCAATTTAAATTGCACATACCGAGATCAAACTTTAATTTATTAACCTGCTTTTGTCGAGCGGTTTAGTGAAAATGTCAGCAAGTTGAGTCTCGGTTGGAATGTAATCCAAACATATTACCTTTTCTTCCACTAATTCACGAATGTAATGAAATCTAATATCAATATGCTTAGTACGTGAATGCTGAACTGGATTTTTAGAGATATTTATTGCACTGGAATTATCGCAAAATAAAATCATAGAATCCTGAGTAATTCCATAATCGTTCAACATTCATTTCATCCAAACAAGTTGAGTACATGCATTTCCAGCAGCAATGTATTCAGCCTCAGCTGTTGATAGCGATATAGAACTTTGCTTCTTACTAAACCAAGAAACAAGACAATTTCCAATGTAGAAACAACCACCACTGGTTGATTTCCTATCATCAATGTTTCCAGCCCAGTCAGCATCTGCATACCCGGCTAATTGAACATTAGTTTCATGTGGATACCAGAGACCAAGTTTAGTAGAACTTGCGACATATCGCATAATCCGCTTAACAGCAGTTAAGTGAGATTCTTTAGGATTTGATTGATAACGAGCACAAATACCAACACTCAAGGCTATATCTGGTCTACTAGCAGTCAGATAAAGTAAACTACCAATCAAACTACGATACAATTTAGGATCCACATCATTACCTGCAGAGTCTTTTGAGAGTCTCAAAGTTGTACTCATAGGAGTATCAAAATTTTACCTTTCTCAAATCCAAATTTCTTGATTAAGCACTGAGCATATTTGGTTTGAGAGATAAAAATTCCATCAGGTTGTTGTTTTACTTGCAACCCTAGGAAATAGTTTAATTCTCCAACCATGCTCATTTCGAATTTAGACTTCATCAAATCTGCAAACTCAACAGTCATATTAGTACAGGTTGATCCATAAATAATATCGTCAACATATATTTGAACCATTAAATATCATCGTTATACTTCTTAACAAAGAGTGTCTTATCAACACATCCCATCTGAAAATTATGACTTAGTAAAAACTTAGTCAGTTTTTCGTACCATGCTCTGGGAGCTTGTTTCAGACCATAGAGAGCCTTCTTAAGACGATACACATGATCAGTAAATTTAGGATCTTCAAACCCTGTTGGTTGTTCAACATATACCTCTTCATGTAAATCACCATTCAGAAAGGCACTCTTTACATCCATTTGATAAATTTTAATCTTTCTAAAACATGCAATGGAGATAAAAAGTCTGATTGATTCAAGACGAGCTACAGGGGCAAATGTCTCATTATAGTCAATACCTTCAATTTGCGTATATCCCTGTACAACTAGTCTTGCTTTATTTCGAATGATATTTCCAAGTTCATCAGATTTGTTTTTGAAAATCCATTTTGTTCCAATAATATGTTTATCTTTAGGTCTAGGAACAAGATACCAAACATCATTTCTGACAAACTGATTAAGCTCTTCTTGCATCGCAAGAATCCAGTTTTCATCCGAAAGTGCTTCTTTTACGTTAACCGGTTCAATCTGGGATGTAAAGCATACGTAGTTACATATGTCCTCTAATTGTCTACGAGTGCGCACACCAGTGAGAGGGTTTCCAAGTATTTGAGAAGTTGGATGATCTTTAACAGTCCTTAATTCAGAATTAGGTTCACTTGATGAAGTTTCTTGTTTTTCAAGTATAAGCACTTCATCATTATCCGAACTAGGAATGGGTGTATTCAAAAGATCGTCAATCACAACATTTATTGACACTTGAATCACACCGGTCCTGTTGTTCAGAACACGATATGCACGAATGTTTAAAGAATACCCTAAAAAGATCCCTTCATCACTTTTAGTGTCGAATTTTCCCAAATTTTCACGGTCACGCAAAATATAACACTTACTGCCAAAAACTCGAAAGTATTTGACAGAAGGCTTTTTCTCAAACCACATTTCATAAGCCGTTTTATTATTAGATTTACAGATATAAACACGGTTAATAATGTAGCAGGCTGTATTCACTGCTTCAGCCCATAGATTCCTAGGGAGCTTCATGCTATTTAACATAACATTTCCCATTTCTTGAAGCACTCTATTCTTCCTCTCGACAATTCCATTTTGTTGAGGAGTTTTAGGTGCAGAAATTCATGCGATATTCCCTGATCGCTACAGAATTTCTCAAAACCGCTATTTTCGAATTCGGATCCATGATCACTACGGATCTTGTTGACTTGAGAACTTTTTTCAGTTTGAATCCGTTTTATAATCTTTTTCACTTCATCAAGGGTTTCTGATTTGTCTCTCAAGAATGAAACCCAAGTGAATCTTGTATAATCATCTACAATAACTAAGATGTATTTTTTGCCACCTCGACTTTCCGTTCTTGTTGGTCCTATAAGATCCATGTGGAGAAGCTCGAGTGGTCTTGTGGTGGTATTGGAGTTCACCTTTTTGTGAGAGCTCCTAGTTTGTTTACCATACTGGCATTCACCACAAATCTTGTCTACTTTTTGCATCTTAGGTAGACCTCTAATTAGTTCACCTTTGCTCAATCTGTATAAATTTCGATAGTGTACATGTCCGAGGCGTTTATGCCATAATTCTGTCTCATCGGTATGGACCATGTAACACGTTTGTTTAGATGAGCTACTATCGCTTACTATATAGCAGTTTTCAGAAGTTCTGCGACCAGTTAATATTACAGAACCCTTTTCATTTATTATTTCACAACCTTGATTAGAAAATTTAACATTATGGTTGTTATCGCATATTTGAGATATGCTCAACAGGTTGTGTTTTAAACCCTCAACATATAAAACATTTTTAAATAAGGAAGGTTATAGAGTTGGACCGTACCTTTGCCATTATCTTGCAGTTGCTACCATCACCAAATGTGACTGACCCATCAGTCATATCTTTAAGATCGGTGAATAGTGCTTTGTCGCCTGTCATATGTCTGGAGCATCCACTGTCTAGGTACCATTTCGAATGGCTTGTAGCTTTGAAAGCAGTGTGAGCAACCAAACAGACAGCTTTAGGAACCCATTTCAGTACAGTTTTAGGTTTAGGAGAATAATTGGTCTTCTTATGTTTATAGTTGTAGGAGTGACCTACAGAATTAGATTTTAATAGCTCCTTAGTAAATCAATAATTTTTTCAGCTAGTGGGTTTCGAATCTGATTTTTAAAATAGCTGCTTTTGGGTTTAGAAAAAGTTTTTGTATTTTTAGAAAAAAACTTGACTAGTACTTTTCCTTTTGAGTTAGAAGTCTCTCCTTTCACAAAATTGGAAGGAGTATTCTTCTGTTTAGGAGATGTGTTTTATCATAACCCAACCCGGATCGATCGCCACATTTTCTTGATCCGGATAATAATTTTTCTAATTTTGGATCACCTTGGGCATATCTCCATGTGTCCTTCAAACTCAAAAGAGAAGATACTTCATTTTTAAGTTTCTCATTTTCAGATTTCAAATTTTCAATTAGGGAGGTTTTGAATTCTAGATCACACTTAGACTTTTCAAAACTATCTGAAATTTGAGATTTTTCTAAAATAAGAGTTTCAAAACATTCTTTAAGTTTATAAAACTTTTCTTTTTGAAGTTTAAGTTTGACAGCAATTTTACAACTTTCCTTATATAAGGCATTGTAAGCATCTTGAAGATCTTCATCATATTCATGATCACTATCCAAATTTTCTTCACTTGTTGAATCATCGTGATCGGAAAAAGTAAACTTGGCTAGAGTCATAAGGGCCTTAAGTTCATTGCCCGACTCGGTTTCTGAATTTTCTGACTCAGAAGAGGCTTCAGAATCAGACGATTCATCCCAAGTAGCCAACATACCCTTCCTTTTGAATCTGTCCTTTTTAGGACATTTGTTTGCTAAATGCCCATATTCTTGACAGTTGTAGCATTGACTATCTTTCAATGATTTCCAAGTTTTAGACTTAGGTTTGGAACGTTTCTTTTCATTTGCCTTTTGAAAATCGACTCTTTTCTTACTTTTGAAAATCTTATAAAACTTTTTCGCCAAAAGGGCCATATCATCTTCAGACTTTTCTGAATCTGAATTTTCTTGAATAATACTTTTAGATGACTTCAAAGCAATAGACTTACCTTTAGGAGCTTTAAAACTTAATTCATAGGTTTGTAAAGAACCAACTAATTCCTCTACCTTCATATTATCCGTATCACGAAGTTCCTGGATTGCGGTTACCTTAGAATTGAACCGTTCAGGAAGAGAGCGTAGTATTTTTGCACACACTTTACTTTCAGGGATCTTATCGCCAAGACCCCACATTGAGTTCACAATGTCATTCAATCTAGTGTAAAAGTCCATAAACATTTCATTTTCCTCCATATGAATTTCTTCAAATTTAGTTGTGAGGAGTTGGACTTTAGATTTCTTGACAATTGATGTACCTTCGTGTGTCATTTCTAAAATATCCCAAGCTTGCTTTGCAGTATCACAGGATATGATTCTTTTGAACTCATCCGGTGATAGTGCGCAAGTGATTGCATTTAGTGCTTTAGCATTAGCACTACTCTCATTTTTCTGAAGTGTGGTCCATTGGTAATACGGTGTAATTTTCATAGATTTTGAACCATCAACACCAGTTACTTCCGTGATAGGAGGTTTCCATTCAGTTACTGTGGCTTGCCACACACTTTCATCCATTGATTTTAGGAAGATCCTCATTCTGGCTTTCCAATAGGCATAGTTGGAGCCATCAAAGGGAGGAGGTCTAGTAACTGAAAGGCTATCAAAATTTGACATCTTTTTATATAGCTTAGATCGTTAGCTCAGGAAATAAATCCAAATAAAAGCAACAAAATGAGCTATTAGGCTCTGATACCACTTGAAAAGGCCAAGCTATATGTCCTAGAGGGGGGGGGGGTGAATAGGACTATGCCAAATTAAAATAAAATCAGCGGAAATAAAATAAACCATAGCCTTACAACATGAATCAATTCACAAAGCTAAATTTAAATCACCTTGATAAATAGATATCGAGAGATTGATGCAAATTCAGTTCTAAGGACAACCTTACACCATAATCAACAAGGGCTTATGGTAGGACAACCTTATTTCTAGAACCTCTTTTGGATCAAGGACTCAATATTAATATAAGTAAATGAATAGCAAGGAATTGAATTTAAATGCAGAAGTAAATCTAAATTATTACAACAATCCCCACACTTGCTTGAAATGTAAATAGTTACAACATTCACATCCACTTGTACATTCCACAAGATCGAATGATAAAAGATATGAAAATTAAGCAAGCATTCAAACCACAAGTCAAAGAGTTATAGTGGTTCGCTTGTGTGTACACCAACTGTTTTCCAACAGCCACACAAAAAGCTACTCCACTCCTAATATCCTCACACAGGGGATATTAGCGTTCACTAACAAATAGGTTTTCACAGGTTCACCAAAAACCTTTACAATTGTGTCTTTTTCACTTGGGCTTACACAATTCAAAAATCCCTCTTTTCTGAGTTTTCTGGTTTTCCTCAGACAACCAATACAATGAGATTTTTCTGGCTTAACCTCAAACAAAACCAAAAGTAAATGAATTTTACAAAATTGTAAAATACCTGGATTTCTCCTTTTTCGTAGCAGCCCGGTAAAACCAATCGGAGTAGATGATTTGAATGTCAAAGTTCAATTTCCAATACTCACATTCATAAGGTTCTAAGTTCTAATTGATTTAGATTTAACTCGTTGGGCGTAGCTAAATTTGATTTTGATTCCAAGAAGAAGGAATAAGATAATTCCTCTTTTCAAATAAGATTGGAATATATAAACAAAATCAAATTAAATAAGCTAGCAAAAAGGAATATTAAATAAGCACAATCTAGCTTAAAATAAACACAGACTTATCTCAGAGTGATCACTTGAAAATTTCTTGAATTGAATAGCGTTGAAGTTATCAAAACTCTGAATTTCGTGTTCAATTTATAGAAGCAGAAATCGCTCCTACGACTGGTCGTGCTCTAACAGATTTTTGAAAAAATAAGCGCGATCTTTGAAAGCCGTTCTACGACTGGTCGTGAGTACCCTACGACTGGTCGTGGGTCACCTACGACTGGTCGTAGATTCCTACGACTGGTCGTAGAACCAGTGATTTCATTGCTGGACTTTAAGTCGTAGCTCCACGACTGGTCGTGGACGAGTCGAAGCCACACCTACGACCGGTCGAAGGACCTCCAGGACTGGTCGTGGGCGTACCAAAAATTTCAAAAAATCTTCAACTTCTTAGGACTGGTCGTGGAATTTCTTGAACTAGTCGAACCAATGCTAGGACTGGTCGAACAAGAGCTAGGACTGGTCGTAGAATAGACCAACCTTGTGAAAAATAAATATTTGATTAATGTATCCAAAGTGACCTACTTAAAGGGTCAACCTAAGGTCATTCAAACCTGAACCATGTCGTATGGACATTGAACTTCAACCATTCAACGAATGTAGATATTTTGAATCATATCAGGCTTGAGATCTTGAACCATATCATGCTTGAGATCTTGAACCATATCATGCTTTGTTTCTTTAGATTTGAACTTCAACATTGTAGCTTCTTGAGGCTTCAACATGTAGCTTTTTGAGGCTTCAACATGTAGCTTTTTGAGGCTTCAACATGTAGGCTTCAACATGTAGCTTTTTGAGGTGTCTTGAATTCCAATAAACGATCATACAAGTACAGAACACCGATAGATGTTTTGGTACACAAAATTTGACAATCAAAGGAGCATGAGATCATAACACTTACAGTATCGACAGCTCGAATACAGTGTCCCATACTACCGTATTCGGCTCACGAGTTTGGTTGCGCAATGGTCACTACGGGGAGGCACATGGCCCCAGCGTAGGCCGACAGCTCGACCACGGTGTCCCATACCACCATGCCCGGCTCATGCGTCTTAGCGGATCGAGGTACCATGGTTAAAAGGGGTTTCACTGGTAAGTTTGGTACCCTAGGTTCAAGCAGTAGCGTCCAAACTGGGTGAATATGCATAAGGCAGATCGGGTTACTTGACGAGCTCGACTAGCACGATCGCCCGTTGAGCTGCACGACATGAAGTGCATAAACAACTTCGTGTGGCCTAACCACTGCCGACAGGAAACGCACGACTCGAGTTCGTCGAACACATCCCACGTGGCAATTGAATCTCAGCCACGAATTCAATCCCGTTACCGATTGCCTGGACTATAATCATAGCCCCAAACACAATCAATTGCAGATAGATAAAGCAGTAATGGATCAAGATTCAACTCATACAATCAAGTCTGATATTATCCTTTTAGGGCTGCCAGGGCTGTTGCACGCACTTGTTGCTCCGCTCCCCCATCACCCATGACGGATCATACAACGTAAATATAGATTTAAACATATGCATTACATAGTTAAAATCATAAAGCAGTTCAGCATGTTATGAATCACAACACAAGCATGAGTTTGTACATGTTCAATTCCTAATCACACAACTATCAAAGGAGATCATACACATAGTTAAAAGAGGTTGAGAATCATATCTCAACACCCTTATACATTACAATTTGCTAACTACTACTCATTCAGACATTTCAAGAAACACTTAAACAAACATACATCAACATACATGACATATGTCGATCACATAGGCATTAGGCCAAATCCTTTCACTAGGGAGTTGCCCCAATCATAACACGCGTGCACCCACGACGGATAGTCATGGCAAGCATGGGTCCAAGTTCTATATTCATTCAGTCATTTCCACAAACACGTGGACTACACACTTTAAGATATGTAGTGTATTGACCGTGGCGTGATTTAGGGCAAATCCTTTCGTCAAAGGGTTGACTAGTACGTTTCAATCATGTTCTTACATTCAATACACATGACAAACATAAATCATAAATCCATATTTACTTAGTCATTTCAACAAACACTTAGAATACACTATTCCAACATACATAGTGTATGTTAGCAAAAATGTATTAGAGCGAACTCTTTCGTCAAACTAGTAATTTACGCATGTATAATATATTTATACAACAAATAATCATGGCAAACACATCTCCATATACATACGTATACGGTACTTTCTACAATACAGTATTTCTACATACATAGGGTATATTAGTAGAACATGTATTTGGACGAATCCTTTCGCCAAATTAGTATTTTACCCATATATCATATATTCATACAATAATTAAACATGTCAAACACATTTCCAAAAAATATACGTATACCGTACTTTCTACAAATACCTAAAGTATGTAGAATTCCATATTTTGCATCTTTAATCGAAACAAGAAAAGGAAAGCACTTTGTACATGTGCAATTGCATGCAGATCATGAATCTATCATTATCTGACATTGAAAGCGTTGAAACCATAACCTATACACCTAAAGTCCGCACCTTTTGTCGTAGAATCGCAACGGAATCGATAGGTTTGCTAAGCTTCCGTATTCGGCAGTTTGGCAACCTATAGAACGAAATAGGTTAGCTATTTCACAACCTACAATAGTCTAAACCCCAAAAAAGATTAGGGTTAGGGTTTCTTACCTAGAAACGACGCCGGAAACGCCGGGAAAAGCGTCAAGAAAGGGATGGTGCAGCCCGTGTGGTGGCAGGGAACGATAGTAGGGAGATCCTCCCACTTCTCCCTCACTTTCTCTCTCTTTTCCCTCTCTCAAATCCCAAATTCGTATGGCTGCCATGAGAGAGGGTTTAAGGTCCTTATATAGTCTCAAAACTCACCGAAATAGACTCCTGTTCAAGGGTTACTGCTAATATAGGTATTTCGTCACTTTTCCAGCTCAAAAGAGAGGTTCTGGTGGCCCTCCTTGAGTCAAACGTCAGACTTAAGCTCACCACACATGGATCTATGTGGGATTACGTTTTCGACTCGATCGGATTCCCAGATCGCACGTGGCGGACCACTTTCAGTTCAACGGTCAGTGGGCCACGATCCGAAATTCCAAGTACATGTAAATGTTCCTGAAATTTTTCTTAATCCGAGGGTGTAATTTAGTCTGATTCTGACGGTCTGGTTGCTTAATACTGATGCGCAAGCGAATGGTGTCAGATCACTATTCCAGATATTTATTTTGTAAAGGGAATAGTGTTTTTCACATTCCCTCGCCCGGATCCAACGAATGGCCGTGGGACATCGGCTGGACCTGATTTTTGAGATGATTGTCAAGCCCAGTGAAGCGGTCCTAGTTCCTTAGCTTCGTGTTAATCGGACTCCCGATGTGCGGTCTAGACCTAATACGAAGTTTCGTTTCATTCCGAGAGCAGACGGGAAATGAGTTTGGTTCTAAACTTTAGGGAAACCTAGAGTCACTGATTTTGCAAGTTTTGGGTCTTGCAGATCGTATTTAAAGCGATCCCAACGGATTTCATGGCTAATCGAGTTTTGCACTTAGTTAACTTTGTTAAATTTCTAAAGGATTTAATCATAATTGTTTTCTGGTTGAAATGGTACTTAGGCCTTTGCAGTTTGTATATAAAGTGATCCAAGTTTTTCTACTTAGCTAGTTTAAGATAGTGTCTAGGGCGAAAGTGCTTTGAAAAATTGAAAGCACAAGGTAGTGAAGGGTGGGATTTGTGAAGGAAATGGTTTGAAAAGGGATTTGAGGCTTTAATTGAGCGTTTGGGAAGTTAAACCTGTGTTAGGATTGACCCATCGCCTAAGGACGTCTAATTCCAGGTTGGCAAAAAATCCGGGATGTTACACCAAACCATTTAAACACCTTTTGCCCCTAGGATCACCAGAAATTACCAGAAAATCGAGTTGTGAGACTATAAATAGCCCCATTCTCTTCTCATTTCAAGCATCAATTTCCATCCTTAAGGCATCTAGAGAAAGTAAAGCATCCAAAGTGAGAGTGAGACTGAGAGAGAGAGAGAGCCCAACCCTTAGCCCTAGCCATCTAGTCGTCCCTCCATCAAGGAGAGAGAGAGAGAGAGAGAGAGAGAGGAGAGAGATAGAGAGAGAGAGAGCCCAACCCTAGTCTAGCCAAAGTCCAAACCTCCTGAGGCACCCAAGTTTAAATCTGAGCCACTCAATCAAGTCTTGCGACACTACCATTCATCGAACTAGTCAAGCTTCAATCAATTTCATCAAACCCAAGCATTATCATCGTGCAACATTCATTCCCTTCTCAACCACTGTGGTCCTCATATACATCAGCATCATAGTGCATTTTCATCGTTTGCATGCATCTGATTGGCAAGCGTATGCTCTATGGCTTGCCGATATAATCGGATCTTGCCCACCAGAAATCTTAGCCAATTAGACGTCATTTAAGCATATACATTGCATTCCATCATTTTTCATTGTATCTGACTGACCGGCGTATGTCCTAAGATCTGCTGATATAATCGCAGCAGGTCCACCAGAAACCTTAGTCAGTTGGTTGTCGTTTTACCATAAGCATCTATACAACATCATAAGCATTCTGTACATATACCCTGCACTTGATTGTTTCAAACGTATGGTCTGCTACTTGCCAATGTAGTTGGAACCTACCCATCAAAAATTCAGATCGATCAAACACCACTACTACTGAATCACATTATATTTCTTATACATGAGAACTAGCCTTATTTTTCAGAAATTAGTCAGATCTTATGAGGTGAAGGCCTTACATTCGTACGGACAGAGTGGGTGCCTAACACCTTCCCTCTTTGCAACTGTGGTCCATTACTTGGAATCTCTGGAACGTAAATACACGAGTCATTTTAGGGTTATGAATATTCAAGTTCTCAATCTTAAGCATTTCTACGGGCTCGAAATGACTATAGAATCGTAAAAATTAGTTACTGGCGATTCTGGTCAAATATCACACCATTTACACCCTTTAATAAAAACCCTCGAGTAAGGCAACCAATCCAAAGAAGACATTAGATCTCTCTTACCCTTGAGGAATCTGCCCTCTAGAATCCACACTTGGGGAATATGCCCTCGAGCGTCCACACCTGCATGGCATTATACCTTGTGACGTGAGAGTTGCGGAAGCCATCTTGGGCAAGGAGAGGTGCTCTCACTCGTGGGGCCCACCCTGATGTATAAGTGTCATCCACACTGCCCATTCATTTTGCCATATTATTTTAGACATAAGGCTCAAATCTTAGCCAGATCCAGATCTGGGGTGGGCCATACCATAGAAAACAATTGTGATAATGGCACCCACTGTGATGTATGTATGCCATGGAAACTGTCCAAGTTCAGGCTGTTTGGGTTCACGGTGGGCTGGTCAACCCAATGGACGGATTAGATCCTTCAACCAAACTCCGCTTAGTTGACAAAAAAATAAAATTAAAAAAAAAAAAAGGGATTTACAAAAAAAAATATACAAAACATTGCAATGGACGCTAGGACGGTGTCTCAGCGTCCGTGAGAGTGGTGGAAGCCCTGGGCAAGGAGAGGTGGTCCCAATCGTGGGACCCACCATGACGTGTGGATTACGATTTTTTTCGGATCATTTCAGGCCCGGCACTTAAACATCAAGAAGATCAAAATCTTAGGTGACCCACAAAACTAGGAGTCTAGGAATAGTGGGCCTGGGGTGCTGCCCCCTTTCTGCAGCCAGCTGGTGGGCCACTCGTGGGGTTTATATTGGTGTATTTGTTGCATCCGCACTGTCAATCTGATTCTCCAGGACATTTTTGGGTAGGATCCAAAAAATGAGGGAGATCCAGATCTTAGGTAGACCACACCACGAACAGTGGGAATGGCCGTCCTCCACGAGGCCGACGCTGTTGGACGAACGGAAGCGGATGGGCTGGTGTACATCACATCAGCAGCTATATAGCTGCTGTATTGACGTCAGCAATTTATGTGGGTCTGATCCTGAGGTATGTGTTATATTCAAACCGTCAATTCATTTGGCGAGCTAGTCTTAACTGACTATCAATTTGACCATACTGCAGAAGGCAGTGGGGGATTGAACGTGTACCAGTGAAACCCTTTTTTAATTACGAAAGTTTTAGATAAATATGAAATTATGTGTACCATTGAAACCTTTTTTGAAATTTGTTTTTCCTCTTCATTTCAGGTCTTTGTGACTTAATAAGCAACTTGGATGGAAAATAAACGTTTTGGTGGGCTTACAAATTATTTAATGGTGAAAATTATTATTTTCGCTGCTATTTGTGATGTGATGATCTGATGATCTTTGGATATAATTCATTTTTTGAAATGCCCTAAAATAATATTTAAAAATAAATAAACGGTGTAGATATAATAAATAAGGCTAATGTAACTTTGATTTCCTTTGAACCATTAGTACAACTCGGAGCTCGAGGAGCGTCACTGCTCGTCTTCGCCCGACACGTACCTACAGCAGCTATATAGCTGGTGTAATCCGCTTTCGGGAAGTACCAGCGTGGTTGGGCCCACTCATGGGACCACCATGTTGTATATGTTGAATCCACACCGCCCATATGTTTCTTCAGATTATTTTAGGCCACGACCATTGTGGGCCGATGAAGTTTAGGCATGAACAATGCCTTGCTAGGCACCTTGATGGATAACAGTCTGGTCCTGCAGTTTTGTCAAGATTGTGGGGTTCGTCTGAGTTCTCTACCTGGATGGATGAGTGGGAATCTTGGTCCCTACCTAGGGGGGTAACGGATTGGCTACTCCCCCTTCCACCAGCCCCGTGGCTGATGGTCGGTGCTATGTGGGCTTCGCCATGATATATGTATTTCATCCATTCCGTTTATCCATTTTTAAAGATCATTTTAGGGTTTTGTACCAAAAATGAGGGGAAATAAATCTCAGGTGGACCAACACACAGGAAAACAATAGAGATTGGATATCCACCATTAAAATCCTCCTAAGGCCCACTGTACTGTTTATTTTACATCCAATCTGTTGATTAGGTCATACAGGCCCAGGTGAAGGAAAAAAAAAAGATCAGCTTGATCCAAAACTTTTATGGCCCCCAAAAGGTTTTAATGGTTGACGTTCATTCAACACTGTTTCCTATAATGTGGTTCACTTGAGATTGGGATATATCTCATTTTTTGTCTCATACCATAAAATGATCTGAAAAAATAGATGGAAGGCATGGATGAAATACTTACATCATGATGGGCCAACAGAGCACCGACCATTAGCCATTGGCTGGTGGCAGGGGAGTAGCCAATTCGTTTCCACCTTGGGGCGATTTGTGGGGCCTATTTTGAGGCAAACCCTTTCCCCGAAAAGTAGTGTGAATGAACGCCTACCGTTGAACTGTCCCAAGGGTTTATTGTAATGTTTTTTTTCCCTTCCCTATTGGTGAGGAACTGGTGTGGACCCACCACGCTGGTGTGTTGTGCACCCCTGCTTCCAGCTAGGCAGGGGGTGGGACTCACTTTGGAGTGGGCCACTGTAAGACCCGTATCCGAGTACGGGAGTACGGGAGCTACGTGAGTTAGGCTTTATCCGACCGAACAGTTCACCGTGGGGAGCGCCGGTACTCTTCGTGAAGAAGAAGGATGGTTCGTTGAGGCTTTGCGTAGATTACCGCGAGCTCAACAAGGTCACGATCAAGAACAAGTACCCACTCCCGAGGATCGATGATTTGTTTGATCAGCTACAGGAGGTGCAGTTCTTTTGAAGATTGACTTGCGGTCCGGTTATCATCAGGTTCGGGTTCGAGATGAGGATATCCCGAAGATAGCCTTCAGGACGCGCTACGGTCATTTTGAGTTCCACGTCATGTCCTTCGGACTGACCAATGCGCCTGCAATATTCATGCAGTTGATGAATGAGGTCTTCCGTCCATATCTCGACCAGTTTGTTGTGGTGTTCATCGACGACATTCTGATATATTCGAGGACTCAGGAGGAGCATGAGCGACATCTGGAGATCACATTGCAGACCCTCCGTGCACACCAGCTTTATGCGAAGCTGGAGAAGTGCGAGTTCTGGCAAGAGGAGGTGAAGTTCCTCGGTCATGTGGTGACGAGGCAGGGTGTCGCAGTGGACCCCTCGAAGATTGATGCCGTGCGTCAGTGGGGCCAGCCCACGAACGCATCCGAGATCCGCAGTTTTCTTGGTTTGGCGGGCTACTATCGACGCTTTATCGAGGGATTCTCTCGTATTGCAGCCTCGTTGACCAGGTTGACCCGGAAGGGTGCCGAGTTTGTATGGAGTGACACTTGTGAGCATGCATTTATGGAGCTGAAGGACCGCCTCACGACCGCTCCTGTCCTCACTCTTCCCTCTGGGAGTGATGGACTTGTCGTATTTACCGATGCCTCACGAGTTGGTTTGGGTGCTATCCTGATGCAGCACGGGAAGCCGGTGGCTATGCGTCTCGCCAGCTCAAGGTCCATGAGCTGAACTACCCCACGCATGATTTGGGGTTAGCAGAAGTGGTCTTCGCATTGAAGGTGTGGAGGCACTATCTTTATGGGGTGAGGTTCGAGCTCTTCGCCGACCACAAGAGCTTGAAGTATCTGTTCTCTCAGTCTGAGTAGAACATGAGGCAGAGGCGTTGGATGGAGCTCCTAAAGGACTATGATTTTGACCTCCAGTACCACCCGGGCAAGGCGAACGTGGTGGCGGATGGCCTCAGCCGTCAGCCACGAGGCCTGGTGGCGCACTTGATGATTCAGGAGTGGAGGATGCTCAAGGACGTAGCAGAGTATGACTTCGAGTTTGGTCTGCAGTCTTCTATCGTTCAGTTATCGAGCCTTTCGATTCAACCCTCTCTTGTCGCAAGGGTGATCGAGGCTCAGCAGGCAGACGAGTCGTTACAGGATTACCGAGTAGAGGCAGCATCTGAGAGTCAACAGATTGGCAGATTGGTTCTGATGGTGGACTTCGCTTTAGAGGCCGATTATGTGTCCCGGATATTCCTAAGTTGCGCCGAGATCTTATGACCGAGGCACATCGATCGCGTTTCTCTATCCACCCTGGCTCGACGAAGATGTATCACGATATGAGGCATCAGTATTATTGGTCGGGATGAAACGCCAGATAGCTAGCTTCGTGGCCGAGTGTGACACGTGCCAGCGTGTCAAGGCCGATCACCAGAGACCCCCTGGTCTATTGCAGCGTTGAGCGTCCCGATGTAGAAGTGGGAGCACATATCTACTGATTTTGTCATGGGTTTGCCAAGGACTCAGCGCGGTTATGACGCCATCTGGGTTGTTGTGGACCGTCTGACTAAGTCGGCACATTTCTTACGATTCGTGAGAGTTGGCATACGGACCGGCTTGCCAAGATGTTTGTTGATGAGATCGTGAGGTTGCACAGTGTTCCTGTTTCGATTGTTTCAGACCGAGACTCGAGGTTCACGTCTCAGTTCTGGAGGAGCTTCCAAAGAGCGATGGGCACTGATTTGCAGCTCAGCACCGCGTATCATCCGCAGACCGATGGACAGACCGAAAGGGTCAACCAGATCCTTGAGGATATGCTTCGGGCTTGCGCGATTGACTTCTCGGGTAGTTGGGACGAGCACCTGCGATTAGCTGAATTCGCGTACAACAACAGCTATCAGGAAACCATTGGCATGGCCCCTTTTGAGGCATTATATGGCAGACCGTGCAGATCTCTGAGTTGTTGGACCGAGGTTGGAGAGCGCCGTCTCCTGGGTCCTGAGCTTGTGTTGCAGACATCAAAGGCTATCGATATCATCAGGCAGAGGATGCACACAGCTCAGAGCCGACAGAAGAGTTTTGCTCACCATCGACGTCGTCCCTTGGAGTTTGTCGTTGGGGACCATGTGTATCTCAAGGTCTCACCCATGAAGGGTGTGATTCGTTTTGGAGCGAAGGACAAGCTTGCCCTTAGATTTATAGGACCTTTCGAGATCACCGGGCGCATTGGCGCCGTGGCCTATCGGCTTGCCTTGCCATCTCAGTTGTCTAGCGTCCACAACGTTTTCCACGTCTCTATGTTGAGGAAATGTGGGTCAGACATCATTCCCGTTATTGATTGGCAGCCGTTGGAGGTTCGTGAGGACGCTTCTTACATTGAGCAGCCAGTTCGTATCCTCGATCGGAAGGAGCAGGTCCTGCGGACCTAGGTCATCCCCTTAGTGAAGGTGCAGTGGGGCCATCATAGTGTAGATGAGGCGTCTTGGGAGCGCGAGGCGGAGATTCACGAGCGCTATCCCCATCTTTTCGATGTTTGATTGTATGTTGTACTTTGATATGATGTTATGTTTTCTATTCCCTTGTGAGTTACGCTTAGCTGTGATGGTAGTGCAAATTTCAAGGACGAAATTTTTATTAGGTGGGGAGAGCTGTAAGACCCGTATCCTAGTTCGTACTGTTCCGTCGAATCCCGCAATCCTTCCATCGAAGCCCGGCAGTCCGCGACTGATAACCGACGTTGCGCCTGACCGTAAGTCGCTTCCTTTAGATTCGAGTCGGTTTAATCCGAGACCTGTATCATTGCGACCGCACCGTCGCCGCGGTTCTAACGCCGCAACTCACGCACCGATCCGATACCCTGACTAGAAGATGTGAGTCGGCGTTTATTTCGAAGAAACGCCGCACTTTCTCGATCCCAAGAGAATCTCTACACAATGTCAAATCAATCCCATCAATCAATCAATCATATCACTTCAATGTCAAGTACAAGCAACCCATGCTTTCTCTCTCCAAAGTCAACTCTTTCTCACCCTCTCTCTTACACACCCATACCTAGTCAAGTACCACATCCATCACCTCACATCACTCACCTCACATCACTCTCTCTCCCTTACAACCATCTCTCTCTCTTTCACAAAATTCAAATTCCAAGGAACCCATAAGCCTCACACGTCCACATTTTTTCCAAGGAGAGAAAAAGAGAAGTGAGTAGTGTGGCCCACTTTTCCATTCCAAAACCCTTCATCCTAGCCATTCATTTCCCATCTCCACCATCAAAGAGGAGCACAAGGAGGGTGGCGTTCCAACGGACCGAAGAGATCAACCGGTGGCTGCTTCTATAGGTGTAGATTCTTGTTTTGATGATGGGCCAAGTGAGGCCTACCGATCAATGGTATGGATCTCATTTTGGACCCTAAATGTGGCCAATGGTCCACTTTGATTTCAAGATCAATCCATGATGGGGCCATTCTCCATGGACCCCATCATGATGTTTACTTTCTTTGCATAACATGGCCATTTAGACCATCCATTTCGGTAAAGAAAGGATCTCCACCGTTGATTTTGATCGGTGGGCCCATATGAAATGGGACCCACTTAATGTATGTTGTAGATCATGTAACGGAGGGCCCATAGGGGGGGGTCCCTCTACCACACGTTTATCTTTCTCTCTCTCCCTCTTTCTTTCTTTTTTTTTCTGTGTGTATGAGATAATATGGCCTTGTGGCCCACCCGGATGGACCCCACCATGAATCATGTATTTTATCCAAGCCATCCGTAGGTGGGGCCCACTTTGTACATCCATTGTGCCCACACCATCCACCATGTGATGGCCTATCTTAGCAAAGGCCCACCTCAAAGGTATGTGTTATGCAAACCGTCCAGGGACGTTGGACTCCCTGGACGTGTTTTGGAAAAAAAAAACACAAACATTTGCTTGATTTACAAGCTTGGTGTAGGGGCTACTCTTGTAGGCCCCACCTCGATGTATGAGTCTGATCCACGCCATCCATTTTATTCTCAAGTTCATTTTAGGCGTTGGTATGAAAAATAAGATCAATCCGACTATCTGGCGGGCCGTAGCCAACAAAAGAATATTTACACCGTTGAAATACGCCCTGATGATTCTGTTCACCAAAAACCATCGAATATTGGGCTTGATGGGTTTGTATTGAGTCATGGGGAATAATGGCGGGGTCGGATTTTATTGATGCGGTCCCTACACCGAAAAAACATGGAAAAGGGCGATTTCAAAAATAAATAAATAAATAAATAAAAGAGAGTATGGCAGCAGCTGCTGCTACTGCCGCTGATAGCGCCAGAGGCGCAGGCCGCGTGTAGCGGGCGGGCAGGGTCCCACGGCCCCTCATGTGGGCCCCACTATGATGTATATTTTGTATCCACGCCGTCCATGAGGCGGACCACCCCCTGAGGTGGGTCCCCTCCAAAAATCAGTCAGATCCAGATCTCAGATAGCCCACACCACAAGAAACAACGGTGATTAAACTCTACCATTAAAGCCATTTCTGGGTCCACAGAAGTTTCAGATCAAGCCATTGTTTTTTCCCTTCATCCTGGCCCGTGTGACCTTATGGATGGATTGGATGGCAGATAAGCAACATGGTGGGCCCCACGTGGAGCCCACAGTGATGTATGTGTTTTAATCCCACCGTCCAAGCGGACGGTGGGAGGCCACTGTAATGTATTTGTTTCCCCACCGTCCCGGTGATGGTGGGTGTGCATGTGTCTGCACGCGTGTGTGTGTGCACGTGCGTGTGTGGGGGTGCATGTGTGTGCATGTGTGTGTGTGCATGCGTGTGTGAGTGTGCACGTGTGTGCATGTGTGTGTGAGCATGCACATGTGTGTGAGAGTGTATGTGTGTGTGTGTGTATATATATATATATAATATTATATTATTAACATTGTATATATATATATTGTATTATATATATATATGGTGGACCCCACCTTGGTTTATATAAGGCCCAAGTGTTTTAGGCCCACCTTATCATATTTTTGGCCGTTGTTGAGGCCCACCTTGATGTGTATTTATGGCCGTTGTTGAGGCCCACCTGGATGAATACTTGTGGCCGTTGTTGAGGCCCACCTTGATGTGTATTGTGGCCATTGTTGAGGCCCACTTTGATGTACATAAGCCCATGTGATTAGGCCCATTCGAGGTATTCATGGCCCGTTGTTAAGTCCAACTTTGATATATATGAGAACCATGTTACAAGGCCCATTGTGATGTTTTCAAAGGCCCGTGGGATATGGCCCATTGCAATGTACATAAGGCCCCTTTGATGTGGCCCACTTGATTTATAAAAGGCCCATATGATGCGGCCTATTTGATGAATATAAGGCCCATGGGTCGAGGCCCAATAGGACGTCCTTAGGGTCCATTGCAATGAGGGATTCCTCCACAGTGTGTGTAATAATGTTTGATAACAGGTTATGCCTTGGGAGAAATGTTGGTTTGACGTCCACGTTGTAAGAATAATGTTGGTTAAATGTCCGCATTATAACTCTCCCTAGGCCCATTAGTAAGCCCACATTTGTTGATAGTTCACCACTTTATAACATGCTTAGTATAGCTCCATGATTCATAACCATATGCATCATTTGTATGCTTGATATGAGGAATAAGCCATTGGGCTGAGACATTTACGGGACTCCTTTTGAGACGGAGTGCCCCACATGATCGTGTGGTACGCGTGAGATTGCTGCATGATTGTACGGTGTGAATCATGCATCTCGCATATGTGTGACTTGATCACTGCACGCCCTAGCGACATCAGGGCCGTGGCTCCACAGGCACATCGTGGATGGCCATATCGGATACCAGAAATACTTTGTTCTAGCACCGTGGGCACTTAGGATGTCCTTGGGTGAAAGTCCCAGAACCTTTTTGGTACCAGGAGATGCTCCAACGTCTAGACCGAGTGGATACACGAGCGCCTGAGTGCCGAATACCAGTAGGCTGCATCTCCACTGTGTCGTGGTCGGTTGGAAGGGGGTGTGGCCTTATCCGCCTGAGTGAGGGGGCTATAAGAGGCTGAGTTTGACCAGCTCGCAAATGTGTCCGCTATCGACGAGCCGGGTAGGTATTGGCAAACTACTGGTCAGGCGGATAGTGTGGTCTCTTCCACTTGCTTGACTGTGTAGCTAGGGAGGAGGCAGTCAGTGTGAGGTGTATTAGACCCCGGTGATATCCAGAGAGGAACTGTACTGATATGTGAACATGATGAGGACTGACATGCTTGTATTGCATCTCACATATGGCATTCGGCTACGTAGGCCTTGTATTGCGTCGGTGTGGCCGATAGCATTCATGTTTCGCATCGCATGGCCTTGGTATGGCCGATATCATTCATGCCTTACATTACATAGTTCTGGTACAGCTGATAGCATTCATGGACTTACCGCATATTTCCGTATTACTCTGATACTGTACACTCGGCGTTTGCCTTGTACACACACTTACACCACCCTCTAAGCTTTTGTAAGCTTATGCACGACCGTTGCGTGCAGGTAGCGTTGGACAGCAGCCGCGCTGAGGCAGGAGCGCGTATCAGATCTTTTTGGAGCTTTTTGATCACCTTGTATTTCCCTTTCTGCATTGTACTTAAAAGTTTTTGATATAGTGGATATGTGGTGATGTTTTTTGTGACTTGGTTATGCTTTTGGTTATGCTCCATTACATTACAAAAAAAAAATTCATACTGAAAATCCTCCTTGTAGGATCCCAGGATCGGAATCTGGTGTATGGGCGCTGGAAGCCGAGAATGGGATACTACGAAGGCTATCGGCGCCGGATTCGGCGATCGGGAATTTTGTGAGCCCGGTTTCCGAGTTTGGGGCGTGACAGCCACCCATCATAGGAAGCAATGTTGATTACACGCCCACTATTGAGAACTTCGTGGGGCTGATTGGAAACCAGCATGTGGGCCCATTTTGGGGCCTCACCTTGATTTTTTTTTTTGCATACCCATGCAATCCTACGTCAGCAGGGACGTGGCCCTAGTTATGTGGGCTGCACCTAAGAATATAAATAAATAAATAATAATAATAATGGTGATTGAATGCCGACTATAGAAACCTTCTCAGGGCACACCGTATTGTTTACTCTACATTCAAGTGGAGTGTGGGGCCCGCTGTGAGGTCCCACCTTAATATAATTGCTATATCCACACTGGTAGCACCCGATTTATGTGAGGCCCAAAAACGAGGCTGATCCATATCTCAAGTGAGCCACACCTCAGGAAACATTGGGACATTGGTGTCCACTGTTGAGACCTTCCCACAGGCCACCATGTAACATCCCGGATTTTTGTCAACCTGGAATTAGACGTCCTTAGGCGATGAGTCGATCCTAACACCTGATTAACTTCTCAAACACTCAATTCAAAAGTCTCAAATCCCTTCTCAAAACGTTTTCTTCAAAATCTCTCATTTCACCTTTCATCACCTTGTTTCTTTAAATGCTTTTAAGTACTTTCATATTAGGCAGGAATCATAAAGTTTAGGTGATGAAGAACAATACTTTAGAAATCCGTACAAAGACCCGAGTATCACCTCAGGCAGAAATCACTCAGGACCAAAATCCTTTAGAAATTAGACGAGAATTAGCTAGTGCTAAAATAGATTAGCCACGAAATCCGTTTGAATCACTTTAAACACGATCCGCAAGACCCAAAACTTGTAGAATCATCGACTCTACATTACCCTAAAATATAGGATCAATCTTATTACCCGGCTACTCTCGGGAGCACATTGAAACTCCATATCAGATCTAGACCGCACATTGAAAGTACGATGACCACGAAATTAAGCGTTTAGGACCGCCTTACTGGGCTTGACAACTATCTCGGAAATCAAATCCAGACAGTGTCCGGGGGCTATTCGCTTAAGGCCGGAGTGAAGTGTGTGAGAAATGTAGATATTTTAGAAATAAATATCTAAATTTAAGTAATCTGAGACTTGTCACTTGCGGGCCAAATATAAGCAATCAGACCGTCGAAATCTGACCCAAATACACCCTCGGATCAGAGAAAATTTAATACACATGGCGTGTACTTGTGGCCCTGGTCGAGTCTCAGTGACCGTTGAACTGAAACTGGTCCGCCACTTGTGATCTGGGAACCCGACTAGAATGAAAACTTAACTCGACCTAGATCCAAGGTCAGGGAGCTTAAGTCCAACCTTTGGCTCAAGGGGGGCTTCCAGAAGTGCTCCGTTGAGACGGAACTTTCCGTATTTGGACATAACCTAAGTATACCTTGGCCCTGAGTCTAATTTGGTGAGTTCTGGACCTATATAAGGACCTTAAACCCTCACTCTCTCATTCCATACGAATTTGAGAAAACCTAGGAGAGAGAAGAGAGAAAAAGAGAGGAATGTGTGGGAGAGGTGGGAGATTCGTCCTGCCGTTCTACCCTGTCGATTTACAGGCTTAACCATCGCTTTCTAATCACTTTTCCGAGTGATTCCGGCTTCCTTTCTAGGTAAGAAAATCTTAACTCTAACCTGTTTTAAGGTTTGAATTGATTCAAGTAGCGAAATAGTTAACGTATCCCGTGCTATAGGTTAAAATACTGTCGTAGACGAAGACTTAGAGATTCTATCGACTCCGTTACGCTTCTACGACGTAAGGTGCGGACTTTAGACATATAGGTTATGGTTTTCAAAACTTTCAATGTCAGATAATGATAGATTCATGATCTACATGCAATTGCACATATACAAAGTGCTGTCCGTTTCGTTTTTTGGTTATACGTTAATTATGTTGAATATACTGTATTCCTCGTATTTGTAGAAAATACCGTATATGTATGAAATACGGATTTGTGCTTGCCATGATTAGTTGTTGTCTAGGTATGCTAGATACATGTGTACCAACTTCTGGGTGAACGGATTAGCCTAACACCTGCTATATTAACATACGTCGTGCATGTACTAGTTGTAGCCTAAGTGTTTGCAGAAATGTTCAAATGAATATGGAACTATGATTTATGCTTGCCATGACTATTGGTCGTGTATGCATGGTCGTGGTTCATGTGGCAATCCTTTGTGAAAGGGTTCGCTACGACTGTGTGTGTTAACTAATATATTATAGGTATGTTGGAATGTGTAGTCTAAGTGTTTGTGAAAATGCTTGTATAGGTATGTACATAATCTAGTAGTGCCTTGTGTAGGTGTTGAGATAGGATTCTCAACTACCTTAGTGAGGTGAATGATTTCCTTCAGGTACGTTGTTTAGTTTAATCACTTACTGGTTTATGAAATGTATGTGTTTGGATTTCCTGTTTACCTTGTGTTTTATAACATGCTTGTTAATATGTTTGAATTACTTGTTTATTTAATTCTGCTCTGACTACTTCACATGTTTAAGTTGTATTCCATAAAATCCATGAAGGTTGATGGGGGAGTGGTGTAACGATTCCGTGCAACAGCCCAGACAGCCCTAAGCGGACAATATTGGATATTTGATTGTATGATTCGAAATCTTGATCCATTACTGCTTTAACTGTTTCGTAATTGAATGTGAATGGGGCTATTGTATAGTCTAGGCAATCGGTAACCGGATTGAATTCGTGGCTGAGATCCATTCGCCACGTGAGATGTGTTCGACGAACCCGAGTCGTACTTGTAAGTGCTATAGTTTATATCCCTGTCTGTTGTCAAATTTGTGGTGCCAAAATCACTGTTATATAACTTGGATAAGTGAAGCTCTCTCAAAGATCAACATTCATGAACAAGCAAAGCTCACAACAAGCAAAGCTCACAACAAGCAAAGCTCACAAGTACAAAGATCAACCTTGACTGCAAGAACTGCTCACAAGACATGACTCAAGAATGCAAGACTTCAAGAAGAGTACAAGGCAGTTTGTAAAGAACTCAAGACACTTTCAAGGTTGAGCTACATCAAGATTTCAAGATTGAACTACTTCAAGATTTTAAGATTGAACTACATCAAGACTTCAAAGCTTAAACTTCAAGGTCACTTGTTCCTAATGTTTCAATGTCCCTACTTCATGTTTGAGGTTTGACTGACCTTAGGTTGACCTTAGGAGTAGGTCACTTTGGATACATAAGTCGGACGTTTATTTTACATGAGTTTGGTTTGTTCTTCGACTAGTCCTAGGCCTTCTTCGACTAGTCTTAGCTTTGCTTCGACCAGTCTAAGAAATTCCTCGATCAGTCGTGAGTTTGTTACAAAATTCGGATATTTTCTGTTAGGCATCGACTAGTCCAGGAATCTGTTCGACCAGTCGAAGGAACAGTGTCGACTGCATCTTCGACCAGTCGAAAGTCTTCGACTCAAAGTCCAACGATGTAATTCAGGTTCTTCCACCAGTCGAAGGTGACCTACGACCAGTCGAAGGTGACCTTCGGCCAGTCGTAAAATGGTCAAAGCTTATCACGCCCGATTTTTCAAATATCTGTTAATGCTTCGACTTGTCGAAGAGCTCCCTGGACCAGTCGAAGACGCGATCTGCTCACCTATAAATAGAGCACGAATCTCAGAAGAATTCATTGAATTAATTAATCCATTTAAGCCAATCTTCGTCAAACTTCTAAGAGATAATTTTGTGCTCCATCTAAGCTAAGTGTGCTTATTTAATATTCTCTTTCTTTAGTTTTATTTAATTGATTTTTTTTCTGCTATTCCAATCTAATTTGATAAGAGGAATTGTTATTCCCTTTCTTTGGAATCAAAATCAATTAAGGCATGCCCTATTTGGTTTAATTTAAAATCTATTAGAACTAGAACCATTGTAATTGAGTACTGGACATTGAACTTGGACATTCAATCATCTACTCTGACTTGGTTCTACCGGGCTGCTACAACGAAGGAGATAATCAGGTATTTTACATTTAATTATAAATTCCTTTCTGTTTTGGTTTCTTTCAAGATTTGCCAGAAAAATCTTGTTGTATTGGTTATCTGAGGAGAGCCAGGAAAACTCAGAAGTAGGATTTTTTTAATTGCGTAAGCCCACAGACAAAGACACAATTGTAAAGGTTTTGGGTGAACCTGTGAAACCTATTTTATTAGTGAACGCTAATATCCCCTGTGTGAGGATATTAGGAGTGGAGTAGCATTCTGTGTGGCTGTTGTTTAACAGTTGGTGAACACACAGACGAACCACTATAATCCCTTGTGTTGTGGTTGAATGATTTATACTTCTAATCTTTAATTATTTATTTGTGGGATGTATGTATGGTGGTGAATGTTGTAATCATTTAATTCAAGCATTGTGGGAATTTTGTAATAGTTTAGAATTTATTTTCTGCTATTCCTTTATCAGCTTGATATTCAATTTCCTTTAAAGTTGTTCCAGCAAGGTTGCCCTGCCATTTTTATGGTTATGACTGTCCCTAGAACAATACATTTGTGATTACGATTTATTTCAATTCAGTTTGTGTTTATTTTTGTATTCCTCTTTGGTTTGAGATTTGATACAAAGATCTTTCTTGGATTTGATGAAATCCTTAGACTATTTTGATGAAACTTGACTACCGAGTTTGCAAATTTGATGAAATCACAGTTTGAAATGAGCATGGTTGAGGAATTGACTTATTTCCTTGAATTGCAAGTAAAGCAACAACCTGAAGGAATATTCATTTCTCAATCTAAGTATGCTTTGAATCTAATCAAGAGATTTGGATTTGAGAATGACAAGAATTTCGATACTCCTATGAGTACTACCCTGAAACTCTCAAAAGACTCTAATGGTAAAAATGTTGACTCAAAACTTTATCGGAGTATGATTGGTAGTTCGTTATATTTAACTGCTAGTAGACCTGATATTTCTCTAAGTGTTGGTATTTGCGCAAGATATCAATCTGATCCAAAAGAATCTCACTTGATTGTTGTCAAGCGGATTATTAGATATGTCGCAAGTACTGTAAATCTCGGTCTCTGGTATCCTCATGAGACTAGTGTCCAATTAGCTGGGTACTCGGATGCTGACTGCGCTGGTAATCTAGATGATAGAAAATCAACCATGTGGTTGCTTTTATATTGGAAATTGTCTAGTTTCCTAGTTTAGTAAGAAACAAAATTCTATATCACTTTCAACAGCTGAAGCTGAGTATATCGCAGCTGGTAATGCATGTACACAGCTTGTTTGGATGCAACGAATGCTAAGTGATTATGGAATTAAACAGGATTCTATGTTATTACATTGTGATAATTCCAGTGTGATAAATATTTCAAAAAATCCTATTCAACATTCTCGTACTAAGTACATTGACATTAGATTTCATTATATTCGGGAATTAGTAGAAGAAAAAGTTATATCTCTGGAATATATTCCTACCGAAGATCAACGAGCTGACATTTCCACAAAACCTCTTGATAAAAGCAGGTTCAAAAAGATGAAATTTGATCTTGGCATGTGCATTTTGAAATGATTATTTATGCCTACTTGTATCATAGTGTATATATTTGCTAGGTTGAATTCCAATTTTTGAATAATTTGCAAGAAAATGAATGAATTTTTGATAGGCGTGTTCGATCGTGAGTATACTCGTCACTCGACAGTCGATTCGACCGGTCAGATATCCACGACCAGTCGTTGATCTCGGGAATCACTTAAAATTTGGGAATTTTGCTTTCTTCCTCATTCCGTTTTTTCCCTCTAAGGAGCCGAGCTTCGACTTGTTGAACCATTGTTCATGTTCTTCAAGGTTAGTGTTCCAATTACGTTTTTCTTGCAGATTTGTGTCTAGATTGTTTACTTTTCTAGCTTGAAGCTTTCTATTTTGGATTTCATTGAGATTTGGGTTTGGATTTTGAAAAATCTGTTTTGAGTAAACCCACTTCTCAATCCTTTGCAACTTCTTATTTCATTGATATCTTTGTTGCAAATGGCTTCTAGAGGTAGAAAAACTACTTCCCGTGGTCCTTCTTTTTCCTCCAAATCGACCATTATCTCTAAGCGTCATCTTCTTGTTCCCAATGACGATCCATCTTATGTTAGGGACATTAGATTACGTAATGTTATTGTTGAACATCCTGTTGATATTAATCATATTGCACCATTTGACATCCTTCCTATGCTTGAAGCTGTAGGTTGGGTTAACTTATTACATTGGGGTGGGCCAGCATACCGGTCCATTGCCCAATCCATGTTTGCATGTATTAGTATTTTCTCACAGGATAATTTAACTTTTAAAATATCTACTAGAGAATGGCCTTTTGACATTGATCGTCATTTAATTTCAGCCCTTATGAACGTTCCTGTGAATGATGAGGGTATTCCTATCCATAACCTAACTGATAAACCCTCAATTTCTGAAAAATGCATGCTCACTAGAGATTTGTGCAACATAGATGTTCAATGGACACAAAAAGGAATGCGCTTCCCGCAAAGTATTTGTTACCCAAGTACAGAATTCTCCACAAAATCTTTGTGTCTAATCTGTATCCTCGTTCGGGTAATAAAACTGACTTGACCTCGTTTATGGTTCGTGTTATCCATGTTATTTCCAGTGGTACTCAGATTTGTTTACCATCCTTAATCTGTCATTTTATTATTCAGTTTAGACTCCATCCTGGTCATAGTGACATTCTTTTTACCTATTTAATGATTGTATTGGCTACACATATGTTAGTCGATATGTCGGTTGATGAGGCACCTATCCATCATCTGATTTTCAATAATACTAATATCAATAAGATGAAGCTGGAATTACTTCCTGAACAAGGTGGTGGTGGTGGTGGTCATGAAGAAGCTGGTGATGACATTAATATGGATGACATTTTTGAGGAACTGGATTCTGACTCAACAAATGATCCAGATTTTGAACCATTTGATGTTGATGCTCGTCTGAGTGCATTAGAGGATAAAGTTGAGAATATAAATGTAAAGATGGAAAACATGTCTATTGCTCATGATTTACAATTCAAGTACATGCGCAAATATCTTAGGCGATTGAACAAAGGCATGCACCAACTTGATCCCTCTATTCCTGCTCCGTTATCTGGTTCTGCTTCTGATTAGTTTATATGGGATTTCTGGTCTGTAATAACTTTTTAACTTAGCACTAGATTAACTGATTTTGAGTTGGATACTATCTTTGTTTTATGCTGGATATTTGTTTTATGTGAAACTATGCTGAGTATATCTATCTCTGATTTTTATATTCATCTCATAACTCCTCATGTTTACTCTCATATATCCCTTTATTAGTTCTCCTTTATTGTTGTTTTCTTTGTCATATTGTGACAAAAAGGGGAGAATGGTTTGTTCTTAACGATGTGATTGTGAGAGGAGTAGCATTGGTTATGTTACACAGGAGGAGTATGTTTGAACTAGTTGAATGAACTGGTTGAATATTGACTATTGAATATTGATTTGCAGGTAAGCCAGTTGATATTAACTGGTTCATGATTCTTTAACCAGTTGTTTTACTTTATGTTATCTTGGTTATGTGTTTTGTCACTAATTTGATAAAGGGGGAGATTGTAAGTGTTATAGTATATATCCCTGCTGTGTTGTCAAATTTGTGGTGCCAAAATCACTGTTATATAACTTGCATAAGTGAAGCTCTCTCAAAGATCAACATTCATGAACAAGCAAAGCTCACAAGTACAAAGATCAACCTTAACTGCAAGAACTGCTTACAAGACATGACTCAAGAATGCAAGACTTCAAGAAGAGTACAAGGCAGTTTGTAAAGAACTCAAGACACTTTCAAGGTTGAGCCACATCAAGATTTCAAGATTGAACTACTTCAAGATTTCAAGATTGAACTACATCAAGACTTTAAAGCTTAAACTTCAAGGTCACTTGTTCCTAATGTTTCAATGTCCTTACTTCATGTTTGAGGTTTGACTGACCTTAGGTTGACCTTAGGAGTAGGTCACTTTGGATACATAAGTCGGATGTTTATTTTACATGAGTTTGGTCTGTTCTTCAACTAGTCCTAGGCCTTCTTCGACTAGTCTTAGCTTTGCTTCAACCAGTCTAAGAAATTCCTCGATCAGTCGTGAGTTTGTTACAAAATTCGGATATTTTCTGTTAGGCTTCGACTAGTCCAGGAATCTGTTCGACTAGTCGAAGACAGAAGGAACGTGTCGACTGCATCTTCGACCAGTCGAAAGTCTTCGACTCAAAGTCCAGCGATGTAATTCAGGTTCTTCGACCAGTCGAAGGAGACCTTCGACCAGTCGTAAAATGGTCAAAGCTTATCGCGCCCGATTTTTCAAATATCTGTTAATGCTTCGACTAATCGAAGAGCTCCCTAGACCAGTCGAAGACGCGATCTGCTCACCTATAAATAGAACACGAATCTCAGAAGAATTCATTGAATTAATTAATCCATTCAAGCCAATCTTCGTCAAACTTCTGAGAGATAATTTTGTGCTCCATCTAAGCTAAGTGTGCTTATTTAATATTCTCTTTCTTTAGCTTTATTTAATTGATTTGGTTTCTGCTATTCCAATCTAATTTGATAAGAGGAATTGTTATTCCCTTTCTTTGGAATCAAAATCAATTAAGGCATGCCCTATTTGGTTTAATTAAAATATATTAGAACTAGAACCATTGTAATTGAGTACTGGACATTGAACTTGGACATTCAATCATCTACTCTGACTTGGTTTACCGGGCTGCTACAACGAAGGAGATAATCAGGTACTTTACATTTAATTGTAAATTCCTTTCTGTTTTGGTTTCTTTCAAGATTTGCCAGAAAAATCTTGTTGTATTGGTTATCTGAGGAGAGCCAGGAAAACTCAGAAGTGGGGTTTTTTAATTGTGTAAGCCCACAGACAAAGACACAATTGTAAAGGTTTTGGGAGAACCTGTGAAAACCTATTTTGTTAGTGAACGCTAATATCCCCTGTGTGAGGATATTAGGAGTGGAGTAGCATTCTGTGTGGATGTTGTTTAACAGTTGGTGAACACACAGGCAAACCACTATAATCCCTTTGTTGTGGTGTTGAATGATTTATACTTCTAATCTTTAATTATTTATTTGTGGGATATACGTATGGTGGTGAATGTTGTAATCATTTAATTCAAGCATTGTGGGAATTTTGTAATAGTTTAGAATTTATTTTTTGTTATTCCTTTATCAGCTTGATATTCAATTTCCTTTAAAGTTGTTCCAGCAAGGTTGCCCTGCCATTTTTATGGTGTATGACTGTCCCTAGAACAATACATTTGTGATTACAATTTATTTCAATCAGTTGTGTTTATTTTTGTATTCCTCTTTGGTTTGAGATTTGATACAAAGATCTTTCTAGAAATAAGGTTGTCCTACCATAAACTCTGGTTTTTGGTGTAAGGTTGTCCTTAGAACAACATTTGTATCAACCTCTCAAGATCTGAATTTTGAGGTTATTTTACTTTCCTGCATTGTGATTTATTTTGGCTATCATATTCTTTTTAATTCCGCTGTTATAAGTTTTATTTGGTATTGTCCTATTCACCCCCCGTCTAGGACATATAGCTAGGCCTTTTCAGTACTTCTGTTGGCGATAGTGGTTGGCTACGCGAAGTGCTTATGCACTTCATGTCGTTACTTGTCGTGCGCTCGAGCTAGCTGAGCTCCTCAAGTAACCCGATCTGTCTAATGTATGTTCACCATGTTTAGACGCTACTGCTTGAACCTAAGGTACCGAACTTACCAGTACAACCCCTTTAACCTTGGTACCTCGATCCGCTAAGACTCATGAGCCGGGCATGGTGGTATGGGACACCATGGTCGAGCTGTCGGCCTACGCTGGGGCGACGAGCCACCCCGTAGTGACCAGTGAGCAACCCAGACTCGTGAGCCGAATACGGTGGTATGGGATACACTATATTCGAGCTGTCGGCCTACACTGCTTTGATGGGTGATGGGAGAGTGGTGCAATGATTCCGGTGTAACAGCACTGACAGCCCTGACCGTACCCGGTGTGTAGTGACCTCGAGCATACTCTGAATCTGCAGAGAGGCGACGAGTCTTCCCGTAGTAAACAGAGTATAAACTAGGCCTGTATTGATAAGGTGATGGGGGAGTGGTGCAACGATTCTGTGTAATAGCCCTTGCAGCAACCTAGAATCGCATCATCGTATGAGATTATCTAGGATTGACGACCCTAGAATGGATCATTGTTTGGGAATGATATAAGGGAGGTACCTTAGTTTCTCAATCCTGCTGTTTGAAAAGGACTAATAACAACTCGGTAATCATGCTCATCATCGCACTGCATGTGCCTGAAGATGTGGAGCACTGAGGGATGAACGCATGCCACGGACGTAAGATGGTGTCGCATGAGGGAGTATGTTGGCGAGGGCATGCATCATGACTGCATTTTCGTACTTGCATTAATAAGAGAATTTAGGAGTGTTTGACTTTACTGCTTTATCATTACTGCTTAACTGAATTGATAACATGTTAACCTATGCTTTATTGTTCCACTGAGTTGATCACTCACTCCCACGTTACGGGACGGTGTTCTAGACACCCACCAGACTTTGTCAGATTGCAGATGGCGACACTACTTCTGAGGCAGAGCCGGACTTTTGTGACAACGAGGATGCTTTCTCGTATATGCTATTTTTTTGCGGCTTCATGTGAGTCGTGTCTTGATTGACGGGGTTACAGGGATGTTGACTAGAGGACCTTACACTTTTGATATATTTTGGAATTGTACTTGTAATGAATTAACCTGGTAACATTATCACACTCTGGAGACTCACCACAGTTTATATATTTTAT
>JAJHSJ010000524.1:0-39591 GCA_021015155.1 Magnolia officinalis | reverse complement strand
TTTATAAAAGTTCATTTACGGTTAAGTTATTTTCTTAATAAATTTATTGCCTTAATCTATTATTTACGAAACTGCAGGATAAATTTGACTTGGATTTGAGTGTTCTGCACATCTCCCATGCGTCGACGACATGATCAAGGAGCGGTTCAAGGATTACCGCGGTAGGTTGTTTTAGGCTCTCGCTGCATGCTTACCCACCGATGCCCCACCACCTCCGCCTTCATCTTTATGATTTTTGTATTTTTGTTTATGATGTTTAACTTATATGTATTTATGCGTGAATGAATGTGATGTGGATAAGATTGTTTGCGTTTGAATGAATGTACTTTTATGTTTGGATGGATTTACAAGTTTAGGTTTATATGGATGTGAATGTGAATATGATGAAATATATTATATAACAGGTGTATATCAGAAAGAATATGATGAAATATATTATAACACGTGTATATTAGGAATTTTGTGCTAGAATATTTTTATTTTTATTTTTTTTAAAAAAAAAAGACTCTTACCTACGAAAATTTTCGTAGGTAAAAGTTCCGTAAATATTTTTAGTAACAAAAGCTATCGTTGCTAAAAGTTTAACAATTAGTTTTTAGTGACAAACATTTTCGTTGCCAAAAGTCTTGTAATTATGTTTAGCGACGAAAATTTTCGTCGCTAAAAGTTGAAGGAATATTTTTTAATAGCGAATACTTTCGTTGCCAAAAGTCTTGTAATTATTTTTAGGGACGAAAATTTTTGTCGCTAAAAGTTGAAGGAATATTTTTTAACAGCGAATACTTCGTTGTTAAAAGCCTCGTAATTATTTATAGCGACGAATATTTTCGTCGCTAAAAGTGGAACGAATATTATTTAGCAGCGAATATTTTCGCTAAAGTCTTGTAATTATTTATAGCGACGAATATTTTCGTCGCTACAAGTTGAACAAATATTTTTAGTAGCGAAAATTTTCGCTGCTAAAAAGTCTTGTAAAGTATTTTTAGCGATGAAAATTTCGTCGCTAAAAAGCTTGCCTTTGGCGACGTTTCAAAAATTTTCACCGATAAAACCCTTCTGCCTTGGTCTTTTAGCGACGAAAATGTTCGCTAAAACTTCTTTTAGCTACGAAAATTTGACTTTTAGCGACGAAACTTTCGTCGCTAGAAGTCAACCAAACTTGTGATTGACATACTTACTATGGTCGATTTTGCAATAGCTTAGCATAACCTCACAAATACAATTTAGGTCACACGGAGTGCACGGTATATCACTGGCACATTTACAATCACACTGCATCTCAACCATGTCTTCTCTTTATATTCTACAAGTAATTAAACTTTAAAAAAAAAAACTCAAAGCTTATAAAACATTTTTATTCTTTCTCTTAAAATAATGTGAGATGATGATTTTTTTATTATATTATTTTTTTTAAAATCACTTTTCAGACAAGTTTTGAAAGGAAATAACAATGAAAAACTCTAATAATTTTATTATTTTATTTAACCAATTCGATTGAAATAAAAATTCAACACATACATGGTCCACGAAGCAATCTTAATTGTCATCTGAGTGGGTCCTGCCGTAAACACAAAAGTTGCTTTATGAGATGACCGTCTATGTTCGTTCGGTGTTTTCTGATGGATGCTATCGGAGTGGTAACACTCCACAGCCGATAGAGAATAAAATAAAATAAAATCGCAACGACTTGACAATTGTATGAACGCGTGTTTGGCCACGTTCAATCCAAGGTCAGGCTAAATAGATGGACGGTCCAGATTCATATGAGTTATAGAAGATAAGTTTTTGAGCAATGCTTGAGATGGATGGTATCTGGCCTGCACGTGGTAATCATCTGATGTGCCATTGAGATGGACCATAGCCCAAATAATTGCGGTGATTGGAAATTCCTAATTTCCTTGTTGAATGTTGACCACAGTTCACTGTTTTCAACACTGCATTCACGAGTGCTTGCATTTCGGTGCTGTGGTTTTTCACGTTGTGGTCCACCAGATCTACGGTCTCAGATTCCCATCTCAATCCATTTCAACTTTTTTCTTTCTAATTTTTTCTTTTTTTTCTTTCTTTCAATCAATTAAAGAAACAGCTGCCAAGCTCTGAAACAACGACCGTCCAAATTAAGCATGAAATGCACACATCTATCTGATGTAGACAGTCATCTATTGTAACCTGCGGTCTATAGGCCATAGAAAAAATCTCACCGTCCGATGATCTTAGCCATTAAATCGAGGATTTCTGCCCATTGATTGTACTCAAACATTCACTGCACCTTCTTCTAATCTTCATAGCCCCCAAATCAGTGGCTACGATATTCTGATTAGCGCGTTGGTTTTTGGGTAATGTCCGATGAGTGCTGGGTACGACAGGTGAAAGGTCCAAAACTTGCGCATGTGCACCGCGTGTACGGACGCTGAACGTTTCATAACTAACTTAGGAGGAATTATCGGGTCCTGCTGATCCGAAAATGTACAGTTTGCTGTTTCTAGGCAATCCATGTCATCGTTTGCGTGCTCCGGTTTTAGGCAAAAGAATAAATAGCTGGGCCCATCAACACGTGGAGGTAGTGGGGTCCACCCACATTCCGGCCTGAAAGTACGGTCCAACAATGCGTGTGGAGGTGAACTGTCCAATGTTGACGTTTGCTAGTTGTGGGTTGGCTTTTTAATGATCCACGAAGGAATTCCATTCATGGCTGGCTATTGGTAGCGACGCATCTACATGCACCAAAATGCCAGTGCTTCACACGTGCCTGAGGTATAGGCCTTTCATCAGGTGGGACACGTTGGTGCCGAAGAATCTGGTACATCTACTCATCAGGTGGGTCAGATAGTCAGCAATCCACATTACACGTACATGTATGACCGTGTGACCATCTGCTGAGTGGAATTGTCCCGTCTGATGAACGTCCCATATCTGGCACACGTGCGTCACATCTACAGATGTAAGGCTTGTGGTACTTTTTGGCAGATGTGTGCATGGGCGGCTGAAAATACATTCACACTTTTTGTAGTATGGAACCCATCCTTTTGGGGCTCACCACGATATATACGTGACATCCCTTCCGTCCATCTGTTGTGCTGGATTATGTTAATATGTGAGCCCAAAAATCAGGAAGATCTAATCATTAAGTGGACCACACCGTAGAAAAACAGAGGGATGGGGACGCCCACCATTGAAACCTCATTGGGCCCATCTCCGTGTTTATATGCCATCCAACCCGTTCATAAGGTGTGTCCCACCAGGATAAAGTAAATACAGACGTATCATTCTGTTACACATACTTCATCGTGGGCCCCACGGAACTTTTTGTTGCACGGGTTCTCCAGTACGCATGGGACGAGTGAGGATTGGAGATAATGGATGGAGTTGGAATGAAGGCATGATTGGTTACATGCAGTGTCGGGCGTGGAATGGAATTGAAATTAGGACGAGGGACTCTCTCCCGACAGATCGGGGGAGATGATACCGTACAGCGGGAAAATCCCGAATATGGTAGAGCCTGCTCTTGACGGTCCAAGGGGCAGGTTAAAGAATCCATCAGGTCCGTCCATCTAGTTGAAACTACTTTTTGGATGGATAGTGTTTCCAAGTACAGTATCCGAGTATCCGGCCTGAAAATAGTTAATGGGTAAACACTCATGAAGGGAAAATGGGTAAAGGTGGTGGACATGAATATGTAATTGATGTGATTTTTGAAATATTATCCATCCATCATAGAGTTCACTAGATGGACGGTCTCGATTGATCTTTTTGTCACGTGTACTATGGCGAGATGGCACTGCCATTTTCCGTTTCTTCCAGCTCCGATGGAAGTGAGGAGTACGGAGAACTCATAATTGTACGGTACGAGTGAAAAGGAGCCAGCTGGCAGTTTGTATCAAAGGACATGATTGTGGGCCATAGAGACCGAAAACACGGCCGAGACAAAATCTCTATGCTTCAAACGCGCTCCGTCGGCCTTTTTCCTCCCTACAACTGGCAAATTGCCATTCCTCACGGAGAGTAATTACATGATCTTTTTTTTCTTTTTTTTTTTTTATAATGACATGTGGGGCCCATGGTTCGGTAATCCACACCACTGGTCTGTTCCGTCCCACTTTAGATTGATGATGCCTGTGAAAGCATCCCAGAATAGAAAATCCGAGTCACAAATCTCTGAGGTTTTTTAGTTGAATGCGGACCATGGCTGTATTTCTCATCTTAACAATCTACATATGGACCGAAGGTTACTTTGTTATGATGTGGTTAATTGAGCGGTGACCCATCACCTTGCTGTAGTTAATTAAATAAAATGAAGGGGTGCTTCTGTCTGTATGAATTTATTGGTGATACATCTATGAGAAATGAACTTATGGGCTATCCACATCACCTATCAGGACCGTCCATTAGGCTTCTCCACTCTTCATAGGCTATGTTGTAAAAATCATGATGGAATGATCGAAACCATCAACATTATCTTCCATAAAAGATAGGTCCAGCTCCTGATGTTTAGGACCATCTAATTAGTGTGATTTTTATATACTAGAGGAACAAATGTAGACTGGACGTGATGTACGGTCCAGATAGATGATGTCCTGGTCAACAGGTCCATCTGCGACTAGGTGCATAGAAAATTTCTCATAAACATAGACCACTATCTCTCGCAATGGTAATTGTGTTGAGATGATATGGGCAACCGAGTATGAGTTATTACCACGTTTTGATGGGAAAACGTGAATTGCAAGACAGCAAAAAAGGGAAACGGGAACGATTCTGGGAGTATTTCTGACGGGCCCACTTCTTTCTTCTTTTTTTTTTTCTTTTTAAATTCCTCATTTTTATCTAAGCAAGAATCTCAGATACAGAAACCTTAGATGAAAGTGGAAATTGATATCTAGGCCCATATTGATCTTGCTTTATTGGTAGGTTTGATTCTAGTCAATTAAGTAAGTGCATTGGTTCAACTAATGAAATAGAGGAATTTGAGATGGCAGTTGTGGTGTTGGTAGATCTTGACAATTTGGGAGAGGTACTTATATCACTACATTAACGTGTTTAAATGGGAGAGTGGCACGTTGGATAGAGACCATCACATGGCTTCAATTTCATACCATGTATCTCATGCACCTTGACTAAGGATTTTTTCGGAAGACTTTGGTAACAAAAACGTATATGAACAAGGAGTAATATCTTAGTGCTTTTAAGTCATTGTAAAATTAGATTATTTTCTCAAGGGCTATGTGTTTGAGCCCAAATAGGGTTGCCCACCATGCAAGGTGGACGCCCCTAATAATCATGCCGGTCAAACCTTCATGTGTGCCATCACATGAATTTAGAGGCTTTTAGGTGGTTGTTTATTGTTTTCTTTGTTATGGCCAACTGAATAATTGAATAGGCCTGATCATAGTGGTGGCAATCACATAATTTTTGGGTTGAGAGGTAAGGGGATTGGGTAATACCCCCACTAGGCTTAGCTAGAGACGTCCAATCCTATTAGGGTCTTTACAGGGCCCACATTGATGTATGTCTTATCAATGTCATCCATCCATTTGACATCATTTTAAGGCATCAATCCAAAAAGAAGGCAATTCAAGTGGATCACACCACAGAAAGCAATGAGGATTGAAATCCTATTGTTTAAAACTTCTTAAGGCCCACTTTAATGTATATTTGCCACCTGTTTATAAGGTTACGTAGCCTTGGGTGAGTGGAAAACATAAATATAGCTTGATCCAAAACTCATGTTGATCCCATAAAGTTTCCAGCAATCGGCTTTTAATCCCCACTGCTTCTTGTAGTATTGTCCACTTGAGCCTTTGATCTGCATCTATTTTGAGCTCATGCCTTAAAATGTTCTATCGAAATGGATGAACAGTGTTGATAGAACGTATACATAATGGTGGGCCCCACGGAACCCTGACAGGTCTATCCATCTCTAGCTAACTCATGATGGGGGTAGTACCAAATCCGCGTCCCAACAGCACATGGACAACAAAGTGGGCCCTACATAAGCAGCAGTGCAGGAGTAAGTGAATGACCTGTAAAATAAAGTGTATTCGTAAAGGAATTATATTAGGATCACTGTTTCCTTTACAGGACCATGTCTCGAACTCCTGGTGTAAGTTAGCAACGCTATGTTTTCCTTTGAGAAAAAGTAACGGGAAGAATAGAGATAAGGAGGGGACAATGCTACCGTGTTGGCTCAGTGCGCACTGCTTACTTCCATTCAAATACCTGCCGTTAAAGCAAAGATGCTTTTTCAATTTCTGTTAGTAACGGAATGGAGAAAGGCCCAACTACCAGACATGTAAAGCTGATTCCCTTCTTCTCTGGCTAGATCTGACCAGATAAAAGTGTCCGTATCACATGGAAATATATTATTATTTTCGAGTTATGCCTACCGTCAATCTTCAAATCTTGATAGCCAATAAAAAATGCAGACCGTCAATCCTCCCTTAATTAGCTCGGAGTGGCAGGTGATATGATGCTCTCCCTTAGTAGGTGGCTTGGTGGGCCACCCCTCTCACCCTTCTCAACGCGGATTGCATACTGACACTCCTATTAGCAACGTACGGTGCTCTGTGGGCCCCACCATGATGGATGTGTTTTATCCAGGCCGCTCATCCATTTTGGATCATTATTTTAGGGATGAGGCATATCCAAATCTAAGGTGGACCGGTCCATAGGAAAAAAGTTGTGATTGAAGGCCCACCATTAAAAACTTCTTGGGTCCATTGGAATGTTTATTTTCGATCCAACCTATTGATTAGGTCACAGGGACATGCATGAAGGGAAAACACGAATATCTGCTCGATCTAAAACCTTTTTTTAACAACAGGACGTTTTTAATGGTGGGCGTTCCATCATCACTGTTTCGTGTGGTGTGGTCCACATGATATTGGGTTCTGCCTCATTTTAGGTTTCATGCCCTTAAAATAATTTGGCAAAATGGATGAACGGCGTGGATAAAACACATACATCATGGTGGGCCCAAATAGCAACGTCCAGCAGCAGTGTCCGTATGGATCCCGTCCGCTTGCAACTCCCGGTTGCGGTACTCGAATTCTGTAGTGGGGATTCCGCAGTCCAAGAACTGTATGGCCCACCTGATGTTTTGTCATATCAACTTCGTCCATCTATCCGTTTGGGCACCTCATTTTAGGGCCCGTTTGGCCGGGTGGATTGGAAGGGAGTGAATGGAATTAGAGTGGATGGCGTGGATTTTTAGGTAATGATGGTGTTGTCAGCAGGTTGTCATGAGATCATGGGATTGCTATATACCTGGATTGATACATCCAGTCCCTTTGGCACGCCGGCCAATCCGGAGATTAAAGCTTCCGATCCCTTCCAATCCCACGAACCAAACACGTCCCAACCTATTTTGAACGGATTAGGATGAATCGGATAGGATTTAAAGGTAATGATGGTGTTGTCAGTGGATTGTCAGAAGATCCATTGGATTTGGATCAGATCACTGTTTGGCACGCCCGGCCATTCCCGGGATTTACCATGCAATCCCTTCCACTACCATCTAATCCCTTCCAATCCAACCGGCCAAACGGGCTCTTAGGACATAAGCACAAATACAAAAGAGATCCAAAACTCGAGTGGGCCCCATCATATGCCATCGTAGGGATTGACCGTCCACCGTTGAAACCTTTTTGGGTAACAGTCCATTTGGATTAGGCCAATATTTTTTGCGTTTTCCGTTCGTTTAGTTGGGATTGACCTTATGAAAACGTTGGATGGCATATAAACACCATGGTGGGCAAAAAAGTTTCAACGGTGGGGTGTTTCCGTCCCACTGTTTCTTATGGTGTGGCCCACTTAAGTCTTGGATCTCCCCGATGTTTGGATTCACCATCTAAGATGAGCTATCAAAACGGGTGGACGGAGTCGATATAACAAAAACATCATGGTGGCCCCACAGTGCTTAGGATTGCAAGGATCCGTCTACCTTCCAGACGCTTCCGACGCTTTTCATTTCTCTACCCGATTAATCGGATGTTGGTCGTATGGCCCGCTTTTAAATAATCTCTGGCGAGTTTTCCAGCTTTAGTCGCACGCAACCGATTCTTTACTGTCCTTGGCTTCTCTATCTTAACAGTTGATCTGGTGACAGAGAATCCAGCTTTTCTGGCCATCGTATCTACCGCTAGAGAATGGACGGTTTACCAAAAGTTCCCAAAAGAGAACAAGAATCCATTCTCTGCAGAGAATTAACAGCCATTCAATGTCTACGGTTATCAAATAACATCATTATCATCCTGTGAGTGAGTGCCACGTGTACAGTGACGATACTAGAAGTGAGCAAGCAACGGACGTGGATTGCATACTGACACCGCGGCGGTAGCAAGGTTCTCCGTGGCCCCACCATCATGTTTATGTTTTATCCACACCGTCCATCTATTTGCCAGCTCATTAAGGGGATGAGACCAAAAATATATAATTTTAAAAAATCAAGTGGACCACACCATAGGGAACAGTGGTAATTGAAAGCCTAGGATCAAGCTGATACTCGTGTTTTCCTTCATCTACATCTAGGTTGATGTGAACTTTCCAAGGGGTTGAATGGAAAATAAACATCACCAACGTATTAAGGATAAGCAATTGAATGGCTAGAGTCATCAGATAATTGAGAGTTTTGGGATATTCATCATTTTTCATTAGCACTTTTTTTTTTTTTTTTCTTGAAATGTTACACTCCAGGGATTTAACCCTGGATCATTCCCACACGTTACATTGTCTCCACCAGCTCATGAGGAGATAGTTTTTCATTAGCACTTAAATTTTAAAAATTATAAATAATATATAAATAACGTTGCATTGTGCTAAGTGAGTTCAAGTTTATTAAGCATCATTTTCAATTTTTTTAGTAAATAGCTAGTTAGGTTAAACCTTTTTTTTACCCTTAAAACATGTTAGATTGATTTTTAAGTAGAGGACCTAGAGGTATATGTGGGCATACGGAAGTAAAATAAATCAAATGGCGAAAATACTTCTAACATATGTAAATTAACATGAACTTCAAACCAAGCCTACCTTTTATGGAGAATGAAAAATGATCAACGTTTGCTCTTTATCTTTCATTCTTCTTTTAAATCGACAATTTTAGGGTTTTTACTCTTTGTGCCAAGAAAGTTTTTTAGAACACAAAATTATATAAGATTTCTTAGGTTGTTCTCATATATTTAATATTTATAAATTTGTGAGCTTGAAAGTTTTTTAGAACGTGAAATTATATAACATTTCTTAGGTTGTTCTCGTATATTAATATTTATAAATTTGTAATCTTTTGCCATGAAGCTTTTCTTATACAGATTTATTTAGAACAACTTTGAATTACTTAAACTACAAGCACACACCCACTATATAAGAATTTTGACTGAATCAAACCCATTTAAATTTAGACATTTCCACAAATACATGGTATAAATGTACATGAATACTTTATCTCATGTTATCAAACATACATTCTTCTACATACCACTTTAGGGCGAGTTTGGCCGGGCGCTGGATATCGACCATCCGACGCATGGAATGGGTTATCCGGACCCTTCCATCCCACCTACTGTTTGGCCAGTCGTTGTACGGGAGATAAGGCCGCCCTTGTAAATGTTGTGTGGGATGGCGATCGGATACGGCGTATCCGTCCCCCTCTTTTCTCCGTCCCAGCAAATCCCATGGGATTCGCGATGGGATTGAAGAGAAGCTGCAGACGGCGGGTGCAGGTGACTCGGAGGGTGATGGAAGTGACGCGGCACTGCGAGCGGACCAATCCTGCTCGTCTATATCTATTGTCATGGCCGCAGTGGGTAGAGAGAGGAGAAGCTTGGAGGTTTCGTCGCACGACTCCCTCATCGGCGCTGAGGTGGGTTACTTCCGTCGTCGTCATCTTCCAACACCCTACAGCCACGGTCAGACTACTTCGAGAAACGGCGTTCCCTGTCCCTGTTGCAGAAAGTGAGGTGAATCTTCACGCCGGTATTCGAAACGCCACTAGTTGACGGTCATCGATTGCAGGTAGGTACCCGAACCCAAACAAAAATAATGGTCATTTTCTCTAGTGGTGTGGTGGTAAGCTGCGTGTGTCTGTCCCTGTTTTCCTTCTTCTTTTTCTTCCATAATGGGTTGTTTGGGGAGTAGTTCTTTTTGGACGGATTCTATTGGGTCCGATCTGTTTTTTGGTATATGAGATTTGCATTCTTTAATTTCCGGATCTTGAATAGATTTGGGTACTTGATTGTGAGGATATACAATATGATTTCTGATGATTACGAACAACAGTTGAAGAAGGAAAACAAGTTTCTACTGTGCTAACGGGTATTGTAGTTGTGTTTTTTATTTTATATATTGTCATCAAACTATAGTCACCTGATTTTCCTAGTAAACAATTTCAGTACTACTTAAGCATACCATGATACTATATTAGAAGGAATGCATTTCCTGCTTTGCCACGTTCATTTGATATACTTGTCTTAATTGATGCGAAATGTTATCCGTGTCTGTACGTGGAAGTGCAAGGTGTGCGGGTGGGACCTGTCTGATATACAACATGTAATGGGTAGGAATGTGGTCTTTATTGTCAAGAACTACTAAAATGTTATCCGTGTCTGTACCCATACATGCACGTCACACCTACCTGGATGGCTAGGCACAATTTCAATAAAATGTGACAAACACAGCACGGACAAATCCTTATTTGGACTTTTGACCGGCTGGGCAGAAGAATCCAAAATCATTTGTGAGCTAACGTGTAACATCTGAAAAACCGAAAAGGTACACCAAATAGCTGTTTTTGCTGCCGCACCAAATCCACACGCCGATACAAGCGCCATACACGTGTCTAATAGCATCCATGGATGAGATCTCTTTTGTTCTTCATCGTTGCCCATATGTGCAATTACATACGCCGAAATGGCCTGATGAACGTTTTGGATTTCAAGTATTTCTGAAGACTGTTGGAGGGTGGAAAAAGATGGCATGGGTGTAAGTAAAAAAGCACATAGAGGATAGGGGTCAGCATGGTGGTGTGTGGCACGTGTAGCCACACATGTTTAAAAATAGCTGGACGGCATGGATGAGACACGAACATAAAGGTGGGGCCCACGTAGGACGGACGCACCCGTTTTCCTAGTACGCCGGTTACTGTACAACTAGTGGGCGGGCGTTGGATACGGTAGAGGTGAAGCTGCCCATGGGATTCGTCAGGCCATACCAAACACGCCCGCCTGCAAATCGTGGGTGTACACCAGAACCCACCGACTCCCAAACACGTCGCCATCCATCCTGGTTTTCCTACCATCCCATGGGATGGTCCGACCGTCCCCTGACACCACCATCATAACCTTAAAAATTATTCCATCCCACCAAATCCCATGGGATCGGTCCGGCCAAACACGCCCTTAAGGTCCACCGTCATAGGCTCACCATATATTACGGTTTGGTTGATCAACCACAAACAAATATGAACTCTTTCGTTTTATAAAACAATGTATGTAATCATCTCAAATTTAATTATACAATCAAAACAATTTACAAAAATAAATTTGTTGGCTATATTAATTAATCATTTAATTCTTCATATAATATTAAATCCATAAAGGTGAGAATTATAATTCCCACGAGAGTATAATTGACCACCCAACTCACCACAATCCACCCAAGAGACTCACATATTAGTAAAAGCTCCACTAAGGCTTTCAGTTCTCTCAAGTCCAAGGACAAGTATAATAGGTACAAAAAATACCAACTAATATGAAAAAATAAAACCAACATGAATTCATAGATCCAATCAATATGTACACATGCGCACAAGTACGCATGGGACAATGTACTATAATAAAGACTTGCTATTTGCATAACAGTCATACCATATACAATAGCCCAAGAATTATATAATTTTAAATTTTCATAACAATATTTTAAATTTATAAAGATTTAGACTAGTTAGACTTAATAATATATTTCACATTAAACTTATCCTACTTCATTCAGTATAAAATAGTAATCTTAATAAAGATTTCCAACGAACATGTTATATAAATAACAATGAGCAAAAAATAAAATATTAATGAAAAAATATATAATTCGTATACATTTTAATATAACACAATCATGCACACATTTCCCTAAAAGAAGTCTCCTTATCGTTGGTGCATTAAAGTGGGCCCACCTTCGACTTTAACATTTATAGTGGACAGCTTATATGCAAGCATGATATGAATCAAAAACCTTTGACCATGAGCTATATTGCAACACAGGGAAGCAAAAGGCTAGACCTCATCACCTATCACTATCTACTTTTATTTTTACTAGTTTACAAATAAAGTTAGATTTGGTAGATCACTCCAACTACTGTAGACTTTTTTGTAAAGATTGCTAATATGCTTCTCTTGTCGTACATGCTCTTCTACAGCCATCCCTCCTCACCGGTACATATGTCAAACACGTGTGGTGATCAGAACCGTTACAGACCTAAATAATAATTGGACGACTGTAATGTCCCATTTATGAAACTTTGTATGTTGAATCTCAAGTACCATCTATTAGATATTGACTAATAAACTAGTCAAAGCATCACTAAAGCGCAATTGTAATTTTATAAACCATCTAGACGGTCTAATTTAACTTCCACATATGCCCACTTGCAATTTATAAGCACATGTGTATCATCCATGCCGCCCGTCGGAGTAAGTTCTTAGTAATGGGAAGGTCACAAGGTATAAGCTTTTGTAGTACTTTTTTTTTTCCCCCTTCAACCACCGTAGGTTTCTCTTTAACCTGAAAAGCCTAATTCATCCACTCGACATGCTATTAAATTCACGACCAATCCCAAACAAAAGAGAGAAAAGCTTAGTCCGAAAATCACAAAAGAGAAAAAGAGGTATCATACAATACTCTATGTGAATGATACACTCTAGATTTTCAATTGTACCAGTGGGGCCATGGCTCGCTGATCCAGTGATCCAAGTGGGTCCCATTGACGATGGACCATATCTAAGAATCTAATGGAAGTACAATCCTAAATTTTCATTTTCTAGAAATGTTCCGGTGCTCTCAAAACACTAAGTTATGGCATTGTTCAAAACTTGAAAACTCAACTCAAGCTAATATTTAGTCCTGTTGCGTCAACTCAAAGACTTGATTGAGTCCTTAAAGGGCTGTTTGGATCATAAGTTACTTAAGATAAACTATTTATACCTTAAATAATTTATCTTAATTTTTACTTATTAAATTGAAGTATTTAAGAGCCCATTTGGATACCACCAAATAAATTACTTTTTCTACTTACAACATAAGATAAACAACTTATTGAGACAAGTAAGTTTGGTTTATGATCAATTATGAGACAAGTAAGTTTGGTTTATGATCAATTATAAGTAATTTTTAATTTAAAACTACTAAATTAATTCAGTTTAATAAGTATAAATCAAGATAAGCTATTTAAGGAATAAGTAGCTTATTTTAAATAACTTACTATCCAAACAACTCCTAAATAACTTTAAATATTGTTATGGGAAAGTCTGAGCCGAACCAACAAGGGCCGACTTGGGCAAACCGAACCGACGAGTAGAGCCTCGGAAGAACAGTGCTACATCAGAGTCGACCATGCTTCTAGACTACGATCCCAAAACTAGAGTTCTGGAAGAAAGGCAGGTTGAGCCACCCGGACGACTGGAGCTCTCATTCGAAGAACTACGGCTCTGAATTAGCCGACTGAAACTCTCATCCGAAGAACTACGGCCTTGGATCAGCCGACTGGAACTCTCATCCGAAAAACTACGGCCCTGGATCGGCCGACTAGAGCTCTTATCTAAAGAACTGCGGCCCTGGATCGGCCGACTAGAGCTCTCATCTAAAGAACTGCGGCCCTGGATCGGCCGACTGGAGCTCTATCTTCAGCCTTTAGGCTAGAGACTGAGTCTAAGACGGGCATTCCCAATAGGCTCCGACCACAAGGTCCGACCATGAACTCCGACCATGGGATCCTACCATGGGCTCGAATATCTTAAGTCTGGGGCCCGAACAAGGTTAGTCCCATCGTTGGCATGTGCAACTTGTTAAGTCTGAGGCCCGAACAAGGCTCCGAGCACGCATAGCTCTATGGAGGGTGATCCAGATTTTAGCATCAGCAAATATTAAAAAAATAATTACTTATAGTTGATCATAAACCAAACTTATCTCAAATAAGTTATTTATCTATTGTTTTATGTAAAAAAAAAAAAAATGTAACTTATTTGGTGGCATCCAAACAAGCCTAATTGACTTGGCTCAATATTTTAAAATCAAAATTTGAATATTTAGGCACACGCGGATTAGGTACTACTCCGCTTGTTCGAAGCCAAGACAGGCGAAGGCACCATGGGCCACTGAGGGGTCACCGTAATGTATGAATTCTATCCACATCGTCCATCCAGTTTTCTATAACATTTTTCATACTACACTAAAAATAAGGTGGATCTAAGTCTTAAGTGGACCACACCACAAAAAGTAAATGTGCTAAGATGCCCATCATTGAAACCCTTTTAGGGTCCATCGTGTTGTTTATTTGTCATCCAACCCGTTGATATGGTCATATACACCTGGGTGAAGTGAAAAAGCAAATATCATCTTAATTCAAAACTGCTATGCCCCAGAGAAATTTTCAACGGTTGGAATTTAATCCCCACTTTGTGGTCCATTTGAGCCTTGGATCTTAGTTATTTTTGGGTTCTTGACCTAAGTTAAAATTATATGTGAAAATGGATGGACGGTGTAGATAAAAATTCATATATAATGTTGGCCCCTCAATGGCCCGTAGAGCCTCAGATTGTTCCGAGCTCTGACAAGCAGGGTAATACCTAATCCGTGCCATATTTAGGCAAGCGAAATTATTAAACTTATTAGAAAACATAAATATTTAAAATATAAATTTCTTAGAAAACATAAATAATTATAACATGCAAAAGAAATGAAAGTGCACTCCGTGGAGCAATGATGGCGGTTGTGGACTTTATAACCTGAGTTTACTGTTTGAATCATGCTACAAGCACATTTTTTTTTAAAGTCAAACATTGGCCTTCGGTGTTGACTCAGCAAGTCCCGTCAAGACCCAATCAAGCTACCCTCTTTAGCGAGTTTCCAAAAGACTCAAGACTCAAAACTGACTCAGCCAAGAGCTGACCCACCAAGTTTTAGAACTATTGAGTCTTGGGACTCCTAGTTTCAAAGGTTCATTTGGACAGTCCAATCGATTGGTCTGAAGAAAACGTTTCCTGAGCTACCATGCAAAAATCAACTGATTAGATGATCTAAGCCATCCTTTATTTGGCCTAATTTTTTATAGACATCAATTTCCAATACATGGATATGGGATGGTTGTGATTGATTAATAGAAGCGATTCTTTAAAAACATGAGCAATCCATGATACTTCCTAATAAATAGATGGATAAAATTGTTAATTCAAATTTTTTTTCTAATGATCTTGACCGCTAATGTTTTAAGGCTGTTGATCAAATGGTTAATGTTTATCAGATCCACTTGATATTTCCATGGTTATCTGTGAATGGTGTGTCCGGCTTGATGAACACTCTAGATCAATGGATTAGACTATGTGCTTGCAACTAGGACCATTATAACATATAATGCTCCTAAAGCATCTCTCTTCATCTTATTGCCTATAAATTGGTTTTTTTTTTTGTTTTTTTACATGCACTTATACTACCATTGGTTTTTACTACAATGGTACTCAAATTCATGACCCTGTATTGAAAATCTTGCAAGCCTGCAAGTATACAGTTATGAAGAGAATAAAGCCATGGGTCTTGATGGCTAGGATTTTCAACATACGAAAGGGGACTGGCCCAGTCGGGGCGTGACTCATCCAAGATGGGTGGGCATATTTTCTATGCTAACCTCTAGTTTTAAAAATGATCCAACTCGAACGAGTCTCTGAGTCGACTCGGTTGAGCCGGCAATCCATGATTTTTTGAAGCATGAATATGATACATCCATGGTGGAGCCTAACAGCGGAAGCGTCCAGATATTCCCACGTGTACAAAACAAGAACCCGTGTATTGTGCATACCCTCAAGATCTATGCATAGACCATATATAGTACGCTGTTCCACTCTATTCAGTGGACCACCATAGAAATTGCACCGAGATCTAAAGTGCTTTTAATCATGTAATGAGTGGCTCCAAGATGGATCGTAGTACTCAACGGATGGAAATGGTCAACTGCCGCTTTAAGTTCGATCGGTTCAAAATGTTCTGTTATTACCTCTACCCACATGGAACGGTCCACACGCAAGTTTTCATCAGATTAACGGTTTGGATCTATCAAACATGGTCCCTTCTAGTACAACATCAGAGCTCGGACGATATCTAAGCATGTCCACCAGTTGAGGATCATACCAGCAGAGGTTTACTAATCCTACACGCAGCTCTACGTGCATTCACACGTGCTAAGGGAGCACGTGTGTAGGACATTTTAGCCGTGTATAATGTAGGATCCACTGTTCTGATGATCATTGGGTAAAAAATAATCAGGGCTCTAATCACCAGGGGGCTATACACGTGCTCAAACAATGGATGATCTGGTTTTAAATATCTTCTGGCCCATCTTATTGTTGAAATGCCTGATTTCTTTATGAGCTCATTTAGATGGCCCATCCCACATGATAAACGGCTCAGATGTACTACACATTTCTGTTTTTTACACAAGCAAGGTGGGGTGTGTGTGCGCGCGTGCACGTGTGTGATAACTAAACCAGCTTCAACTTATCAGCTGGCAACAGCAATATCTCACCGTACACTCCTTTTGTGTCCATACAACCTATTCAAATTTATAGGGTCTATAGACCTTATGGCCGGTATTCATTAGGCATGGTTTTCCATCTAAGATTTGGATTTCAAATTAGGAATCAACGGTCAGGATTTTCGATCCTTCAATTTTTCATTTTATGAATTGCATTTGACAGCTTGGATTTTCAATTCTCCCTAGTAGTAATTGGGAATCTGAATTTTCAAGAAGACCACTTTCTACATTGGAGCATAGACTAATTATATCAGCCGTAGAAACTTGAGAATTCTTGAATTTCACATCACACCTCTTGGAGAATAATATTATTAAAAAGCTCGGATGCACACGGGTCGGTTCGGTTCTGGGGTGAAACCGAAACCAAACCATTCCTAACAGTTCTACGATTTTCGAAACCGAAACCAGACCGTTAGTACCTTAGAACCGAACCGGAACCAGACTGTGAAAAATGGTTCGATTCCAGATCGGTTCCACAGTTCTGGCTTACAAATCAGGTTGTTTCAACAAGCTTGAACTTGCCAACGTCAATGCATAAGGAGTCAACACATTGTTCAGAATGTGTTGACATTGTGAGATGTAATTAGTGTTCACAGAAAAGCATTTCAAAGTGCTCTCCGCATGAGCTCTTTCAATTGAATCCCGCGAGTTGTAAAGCCTTTCGCACAAGGCTTCCAGTTGTGCTAAGCTGTCCATTGATGTAAGAATAAGAAGAATTTCCAAATTTTCAGATGTTCAGGAATCCGCCATTAAAGAAGTCAATAGCTTCCCCTTCGCACATATATCGAACATACATCTACAAATTTTCCATGAAATGTTGTTATATATTTAATAAAAAAGAGATGGTGATAGAGAGAGAGAGAGGAGAGAGAGAGAGAGAGAGAGAGAGAGAGAGAGCGCCACAGAGCTTGGGCAGGGGCCTAGGCAGCCAGCAGCAACAGATAGAGACGGCGGCGAGAGAGAGAGAGAGAGAGAGAGAGAGAGAGAGAGAGAGAGAGAGGAGAGAGAGAGAGAGAGAGAGAGAGAGAGAGAGAGAGAGAGAGAGAGAGGGCAAGGGCAGGGGCAGCAGTCAGCGAGAGAGATTAGGGTTTTTGTTTTTTGTTTTTTTGTTTTTAACTCATATTCGGATCAATGGTTCAGATCCACAATTCAAGCCACGGTTCGGATCAACGGCTCGGATCCACGGTTCAGATCCACAATTCGAGCCACAGTTTCGATCAACGGCTTGGATCCACGGTTCGGATCAACGGTTCAGTTCACGGTTCGGTTCTACATGGCCCTAAACCGAAATCGATTCGTATCTAACGGTTCTTGAAAATGTGGAACCGAATCCGGAACCGGTGCAGTCTAGAACCGGACCGTTGGATCGGTTTCGGTCCGGTTCCACGATTCTATTGGTTCCATGTGCACCCCTACCTTTTAATCCTTATGTGAATGTGAAGCTCACCAACACAGGGATACCAAACATGACTTGGATTCAAAATTCAGGATTGAAATTTTAACTATCCAAAATCTATGCTACCCATTGCCCAGTTACCACGTGGCTTAATTCCCACCTTAGGATAGCCTACATGACCAAGATCCAGGCCACTCATCAAGTAGTGTACGCTGCTAACATTCCTAGGATGGACCAAAAACAGTAGTGGTACCTTGATCAGTACTCATATCACACGTGTGCCAGAAAAATAGATGTTCATGATAAGAAAAATAAAAAAGAGTTGAGCATGTCCAATTAATTCAACTGCATGACCCACTTGATTAGTGTGCTTCCTAATTTTTGGTATATGACATTGTTCAAGTTAATTAGCGGATGGCGGAAGTCGATCACATGCGTGTCATGTCACGGTGGGACCTAGGTCCAAATCTATCACATGCCTAGAGCTGGGCATGTCTGACCCGATCCGGCCGATCTAACCCGATCCGAACCGAACCGATGGCCTAGATCGGTGCGGATCGAGTAGGGTAATTCAGATCCGACGGTTTTTCGGATCGAGTTCGAATCATGGTTGATTCGGACCGATCCGAACCGAATGGATCCGATCCAAACCGATCCAGCCCGATCCGAGGTGATTCTTATGCATATTTAACAGATATATTTATCTTATACTTTTTCCTGTGATATGGTCCACTTGAGCTTTGGATATCCATCAAATTTGGGTTCAAGCACTAAAATGATCTGAAAAAACGAATGGACAGCATTGATAAACCACATGCATTCACAGTGGGCCCTAACAGAGTTTACTCAATACAATAACTCGAAAAGATATCTGGCAATTGGGAAGCGGATTGTGTATTGAGTAACTCACCATGTTGAGCGTACTGAGTAAACTCTGTGGGGTCCACCGTGATTTATATATTTTATCCACTACTTCCATCCATTTTAAAAGATAATCTCAGGGCTTAAGCCCAAAAATGAAGCATATCCAAATCTCAAATGAACCACACCGTGGGAAATAGTGTGAATTGAAAGTCTACCATTGAAAAATTCGTGGGGGCCACAGAAGTTTTGGATCAAGCTTATATTTTTATTTTCCTTTCATCCATGTCGATATGATCTTATGAACAGGTTAGATGACAAATAAACATCACTGTGGGGCCAAGCTGGGTTTCGACGGTGGAAATCATTATTCCCACTATTTCTTGTGGTATGATACACTTGAGCATTTTATATGCTTCAGTTTTGGGCCCAACCCCTTAAACGAGGTTTAAAAACGGATGGACAGTATGGATAGACTACATACATTCACTGTGGGCCCAACTGAGTTTACTCAGTATGATAAGATACGTGTGTATCTACATTCACGGTGTGTAAATGCAACTATAGTCGTGCAGAGACATGCCGTGCACGACACGTCAACAGACTCAACACAGCATTACAGCAGGTTATAGCTGTAGATACGTGTCGTGCAAAGAGGAGCGGAGACGCACCTCGAGCTCCAAGTTGTACGAACTGCTCAAATGACATCAAGATTACATGGACCCCACAATAATGTATTTATTATATCTGTTGATGCAAAAATCCGGTCCACCCGGCCTCTTTAGGCCTTCGAGTACCTGCACAGGAAGAAGACAAAGGAGACCCTGGCTAGAGCAGGGGACCCTCCGATGCCAAAGTCAGGCTAGGAATCTGGGTCTTTGTAGTATTGAGGGGTTCTGGGGGATAGTTTTTGCGTACCTTTTAATGGGATGGAGGTCATTTATTTATAGGTACGAGAGGATCCCATCGTGTGAGGATTCTCCTCCCAGTATCGTGGAGATTTGATTTTGCCCGCTTCTGGTCTCTATCCGATCCCGTGATCTTCGGGATCGGAGATCCTTTTGCGAGATACTCGAGATGGCATTTTGTTTTACACCATCTTTTCTTCATTCAGCTCAGCCGGCTCTGATTCAATTAAGTGAACCGGCTTTATGAGATAAGCTCTCAGAACCTTAGCCGACACATGCCCGGGTTGTTAGCTCGTCACTCGAGCCAACTTAACTCGTCTCGCTTTCTTCGGTTTATAACCTTCCCTCGGATTCAACGCATGCTTCGGCGACCCAAGGCACCAAGTCTGAGTCTCCGGACTTGGCGTACTTTGTCCCCAACAATATCCATACTGTTTATCCATTTTTCGTGATCATTTTAGAGCATTTGAAAAAAATGACACACAGATTCAACCCGATCTGAATCATACCCAACCCAATCCGACTCGATTTCCTTGACCGAGTTGGACTTGGTTCAAGTCAGGCCAACCGTACATCGGATCAGATCGAGTCAGATGTCCCGAACTCGGTCCCGGATCGAATCGAGTTCTGGTAAGCCCACATACATTTCGGACCCAATCCGGTTCGACTCGATCCGGTGCCAGGCTCTACACATGCCCCATGTGATAGTAGGACCCACACCCCAAGCTGCAATACATGCAGGGCCCCACATTCTTTAAAAAAAGAACTTGCATTCTCCTAATCTCTAATAACTGTTATTTAATAAAAGCAAGTCTAAACCACTTTTGAAAACATAACCTACTAACCAAACCAAATCACACCATAACTCAACTAATCATGTTTCCAAACGGGTTGTAATCTTCGTTATATGTTTGTCAACTAAGAGACCTTAATAAGCTGAAACTTGACCGTGTAAACTTGACGGATAAAGATAGGAATTAGGAGGAAGATTTATTTTTATTTTTTTAAAGAACAAAAAAAAAAAAAAAAAGGTGGAGGAATCTTACTGAGAGGGTAGAATCGTTAATATGTCACGGTTTTATAGCCAAGCGTGAGATAGTGCTATGATGGGAGTGGATGGTGTTGTGTATGTGAGCATAATAACGTGATTATGGATAAAGAAAGGAAGTGGACACTCGTCGGCACTAATCGAGGTCGAGAAGTGTCCTCTCCATGAGATGTTCGGCACATACCTTCATCGCGGCGCCAATCGGGCCAACGGTCTTGATGATTGAATCACAGCCCCTCTTCTCCGTGGGGCCCACCGTCATGTATGTGTTCTATCCACGCCATTCATCGTTTTTCGAAAGCTCAATTGAACAACACCATAGAAAAAAGCGTCGATTGAACGACGACCGTTGAAAACTTCTTATGGCTTACAGTGATATTTTATTTGCCATCCAACCTGTTCGTAAGCTTGATTTCAGAACTTGGCCCCCCAAGAAGTTTTCAACATTGGACGTTCAATCCATACTTTTCTGTGGTGTGGTCCACTTGAGCTTTGGATCTGCATAAGTTTTGGTATTATGCCCTAAAATGAGCTGTAAAAACGGATGGACGGCGTGGATAAAATAAATACATTAAGGTAGGCCATACAGAGCTTGGGCTACTTCGTTCCACAGGGTATCCCTGAGCGGGTGCAACAACAGGCAATCCGCTCCCAAAATGCGGATCCCTTTTACTCCGCCGAGAAGAGCGGTTCGTTAATTCGACTGCGTGTAAATCCGTACACATCCACACGCTGGCACACGTGCAAATTTGAAATACGTATATGTGATCTGAACTTTCCATAAGGCATGAAATGATGATCGGATCTTCTGGTTAAAAAATCAGATAATTTCACCCTTTATTTGGGCCACAACATACTAAGTAAACTAACGGTTATTTTTTCCAAGCCATTCCTTTGCTTTGATATGCTGTGGTCCGCCCGAGAAATGAACTCGCTCATCCCAGAAGATCTAAGCAGAGTAGCTCACGTGATGGAAAGCTCAAATCTCCCACGCGTCCCTTCTGACACGTACCCAATTGTGGAAGCGTACCTCCCATACGCGTGTGGAATTAGCCAACCCCTAAAAGAGAATTACCTCACCCGAAAAAGGTCCCCAAAAAAAAAAAAAAAAACCGTTGATAGGGGAGATTGACGGTGATCGATTGGGCCAGCTGTATGGGACGGACGGAGAGGGGGCAGGGGACCCACATAGCCATCGTTACTTAAAAGCGTTACAGCTGGTTGACGTGGAAGAGAGACCTCACACACACGTGACTGACCGACAACCGTTCACACGCGGCAGGTGGCGTCGTCGGTGGTCACACGTTTGGGGGGAAGCAAATCCGTTAATGACGGTTAGGCGGGGTTTTTGGTTTTCGCTTGGGTTAATTAACCTAACCAGGGTCTTGGGTTAAGACCCGAATGAGTTAAGCTAACGTTCTATAAAATGACCGTTTCAATGCAACTCTTGTAAGACCGTTTTTGCTGCTGCTGCTCGTGTCTGTCAGAGAGAGAAAGGAAGAGAGAGAGAGATAGAGAGAGGCTCTGAAACGGCAATGGCGGCTTCTCTGAAATGCTTTTCTCTGCTGTTTTTGCTTCTGTTGCTGTTCGTTGGAGCTCTGGCGCGAGTCGGAAGCGAGGAGATGCAGAATTCGAGGTATATCTGCTTGTTTCTTTTATGTAACAGCTAGGGTCTCTGTGCGTTTCTTCCTCGAAAATTCCCGAAATGCGAAGGGATTGAAGAAGAAATGAAATTCTCTCTCTCTGGTTTTCGGATTTCTAGAGAGATTTCTGAAGTTTTAAGGCTTTTTCTGCTTCTTCTACGAAAATGAGAATTGTTTCGATTCTGCATTGTGTTGCTTTTGTTCGATTTGAAAATTCTCTTTTGCTTTTTTTCTGCTGGATCTTTGGAAACTTGGGAGATTTAGATGCATGAAGGTGGGTATTGAGGGTTTTTTTTTTTCTGGGGGTTTTCGAAATAGAGGAGTTTCTGGGCTTTTTCACAAGATCTGCGAGGAATGCAGGGAGTTTCTCTGCTCTTTGACATGATTTGGGAGAAATGCACGAGAACAGAGGATTTTCTTTGATAATCTTGTCAATTCCCGTGGTTTTTGTCGATTTTTACTCTGTATTGCAGTCATCATAGAAATACCGATTTTGGAGAAATGGAAGATTTTCCTCTCAGAGATCTTACATATCTCTAGCGCACGTTCTGCTCGGTAGGACTACAGAAGCAGAGCATAGCTTCAAAGAAGATCCGGCAAAAGAAGCGTTAAAGGCAGATAGGTTATTATCTTCTATTTTAGCACACTCCCCCATTTTCGGCTTTTTGAAGAACGGATCTGGACCGTTCCCTTTTCCGTACTGAACTCAAGATCGTTGGAAATCACCGTACCTTTTTTCTCTAGTGCTGTATTTCTTTTCACTCTATCCAGGGTTCTGTGGAGCCCGGAACCGTCCATATTAGGATCTCGAGATCCGGACCGTTTGATCAGTTAAGTTAGTTTTATATCCGCCTTTCCTTTTGAAGAAGGTTGTGAGTTGTGACGGAAGTTACCATAGTCCTCACACCTACCTCAGAGCGGATTAACCGATTCTCCTCGTATCTTTTAAATTGCCTAACATGCCCCTGACAACGAATAATTAATGCTACCTTGGCGAGGGGTCAGGTTGTCTATAATAACTTCTATCGAGGGTATTTTAGTCTGCACATTAGTCGAAGACTAGAGTCAAGGTGACAAAGGTCTAGAAAGGGCATTTTCTCAGGGTTGCCTTCGGTCTTCCTTTCCTGCCCTTTTTCTCTCTCCCACGCTTTTTTACCGTTTTATGGGGGCTCGAGCATGTTACGGATTCCTGCGCCAATATTATATTTCTCCTCCCAAGGCGAGAATCTGAATGGACGGTGAATTTCCACCATGTGCGGTCTTTCTCATTGGTGGAGATCAGGAAATTCAAGAAAAAGTCATGACTCTGCCGCCACTCTTGGAAAATTACCAAAAGCTCCCTTTAGATTTAATCTTGGCCTGATACGCGGGCGGAGTAGATGAGCCATGGCCCCAAAATCAGATGGCTTAGGGGTCGTTTGGCACCTTGGATTGGAGGGGATTAGAGGGGGTTTTAGATCCCCTTGGTTGTTTGGCAGCATAAAGCAACTGGGGATTGCCAATCCAGGGGGTTTCCAATCCCCTCTTTGAGGGGGTTTGTAATCCACGGTGAGAGCTTAGATTACACCTAAAATCGTTTCAATAGTTGCAGGTATAAATGTATGTCACTGTACACTATCATTCTACTGGGCACATGGCCCACTAACGATGATCAGCACCGTCCAAACATTATTCATGTAGATCAGCACCGTCCAAATATTATCCAGCACCATCCAAACATTGTCCATATTAATCAACGATTAAAAATCGTTGGTTAGTCACTCAGACATGATCTTGTGCTTGCGGTCCATCTGAGACTTGAAATTTCATCATTTTTAGGCAAAACATATATTTTAGCGGGCTTATCACAACCATAGTGTCAAAAATTATATATCTTACTAATTGGGGATATTAAAGTTGATTTAGTAATTAAATTCAAACCCTGTAAATATGCCATATATAGGTATTTTTGAATTAAAGTTGATTCACACTCCATGGTGCCAAACACACCGATACGATTGCCAATCCAGGGGGTTTCCAATCCTGGGGGTTGCCAATCCAGGGGTTCCAAATCCACGCTCCCAAACAGGCCCTTAGATTGATCCATGGACACTTTTTGGTTTAGTTGGGATTTTTCTTTTTTTAATACCGATCGGTTAAGATCATCTGTTCAATGTGACTGTGCATTATCCGCCGTCTACAGTTTGAATGGATTGGATTGAATTGAGGCGTGATACGCCACGTGTACGGTGGCTTTGTGTATGTGTATGTAGAGTAGGGATTTTTAATTGATGGGATGATCTCGATCCAACCGCTACGATCTCTGACCGGGTTTTGCATTTTGGATGGATGTGCGTTTACAGGTCGGAGTGGAAAGCAGGGGATGTTGTGGATGATCCAGAGACGGTTGCTTCTGAAGTTGATAGGTAACTCTCTCTCTCTCTTTCTCATTGATTTCTTTCTCAGTTCTCATGTGATCTATGATTTATTTAATAAATCTCTGTTTTTCCTATTTCCTCAAACCATATGATGTAACATTCTCGCTTTTTCTCGAGTTGTTTGCCCACTCGCATTTATTGCTTGCCTCATGTATCTGGTGCCTTCGCTGGAAGGGTTCAGAGAACTCACATGGACAGTCACTCAAGCTCGAGTGCACTCGCCTTACACGTGTAAGCGAGTAACACGTATTCCGTGATTAGTGCACCTAATCTCGTCAGAGTCTCATAAAATCGAAGTCAATTAAGAAGAATTAACCAACCGCTTGAATTCTATGCACAGTGTGGCCCACTTGATGACCATATCAGCATCATGTTTTAGCCCGCACGTGTGTATCAGGCAACTCATGCACATACCACACATGTGACAACGTGGGACTTAGGCACGAGATCTAATCCGTTGATCAAAACGGTAGCAATACGTGGATAGTCTGGAACAATAATTAGGATGGTCCTCTATTCAGGTGGGCAACAGTTTAAGAAACAGATGCACGGCTGAGACAAGCTTGGGAACTGTTCCAACATTGTGGCCCACCTGATAAGTCAACCAGATATGCACAGCCAGACCCACCTGATGGATGGCTTGGATGTGACACGTGTGTAAATGGTATTCCTTGTACATGTAAAGGTGGACTTTGCCAAGCTTTTGACACAATCAAGCATCCAGTAGGGATCACCTGATTAAAGGCGTGCGCTCCAGCGACTGCAAGCTGTAGAAAACCTCAAATTTTGAAAATCTCCAGAGAAATTTCCGAGCGTAGCAATTGCGGAGAAAGGACGAGTATATAATCTAGAGGTTATATTTCTCTGCCCTTTGTTTTTTTTTTTTTTTTTGTTCGAGTAAGGTTTCCAAAGTAAGATGACTAGGCATATTGAACGCGAACGCATTATGCTATCTTTACAAAGAAATTTCTCTGCTGTTCAAGGAATCTCATTCTCGTGATCGTTCTTTATTGGAAATTATTCGGGATTCGGAATTCGACCTAAACCACCTTTTTTTAATTGATTCCTTTGGAGAGGAATAGTAGTATTTTTAATATAAACTGTTTGTGGGTCGGTTGGGTTTCAGAAACCAGAACCATGTTGGTGTTCAAATGTCAGCACTACTGATTCTCCTGAGACAGACCAGCCTTTCATATGCATTTGCAGTGAAATGCGTGCCTTTTTGTATTGACTCTTGACTTACCATTTGCCGTATAGCTTGTCCTTGGTGCTCCAATCCTAGTTTTTGGCCACGTTCTTTGGAATGGTTGTTCTAGTGGTCCATCACGTGGATGGACCATATTTCAAAAATCAAGGGTAGTTATCGGTGCTTGATATTGGATAAGTGGCCTATTCAAATCATCATTCCACCCCTGCCTCTACAATTTCTCCCTTGAAAGGGGCCCATACTCGTATGTGTAACAATACACCCTTTCAATCCTTTTTATTTTTACTTTTATTTTTTTTTATTTTTAAATCTTGTATTATTTATCATTATTATGCTTTTCTTTTCCTCTTCATTCAAGAAGGCTAACGACACTGGCTTGAGGAATGATTGAAGGAATGATCTGAGCCATCCATCAGCTCGGGCCTATTGTAAACACACGTGGAGCAAATCTCAGTCCAGACCACTGGCATGTGGGTCACATGCAAGAGTAGATTAATTGATCATTTTTTTTTTCCAAACCCCTATCCCACTGGATAAGTGGACTAGACTGAGTTTTGGTCCAGCGCCCGTTCATGGTGGAACTAACTTGATGAATTGTCCAGATTTCAAAGTATGTAGTGTTGGCTGGTATGCTACGAATAGCAATCCTTAAAACGTTTGCCTTATCATAAATACTCCCTCATCAGAATTAGCGGTGCCCAACAACTTCCTACCACCATTAAAATGAACTTTCACTGTGCATTTAGTCCTAGCAGCAGAACGAGTTGGAAGCATGGTTGGACTTGACATTATTCCTGAAGAAACCCCAAGCCATTAAGCCCACTCACTAGTCACTACCATGTAGATGATGCATTAAATGCCATCCATTTCTCTTCCCCACACACTTTTTCAATTTAATCCATCGAGACCATTAATCTCAGCTTATGCCAATAACCAAAACACCACTGGCCAGTCAATGTACTCTGTGGGTCCCACAGTTGAAACAGGATTCCACCCATTCACCTTCCAATCTTGACTGTGATAAGCAGGCTAAACTAGCTGTGTGTTTTTAGGAGGTAGTTTGAAGTGGGGTCTGCTTTTATAATACAATGCCAATACAGCTTCTGTATTAGAAGTATTGGACAGGGATATGATGCTGAAATTTAATGGAATACCTGGAAGTTTTACGAGCTAACTCTTCCTACTGATGTCCAAAACTGGATCCTTTCCTATTTGTTATTTAATCATAGTTAATTAAGCTTGTTGTAATATAATGTGGGGTGGATTTGAGCAGGAGCATAAAGAACAGTACAGAACGGAGGAACCTCGGCTTTCTTTCCTGTGGCACCGGCAACCCATCGACGACTGCTGGCGTTGTGACCCCAACTGGCACCTACGACGCAAGAGGTTGGCTGACTGTGGGATTGGCTTCGGACGCAATGCCATCGGTGGACGTGATGGGCGTTTCTATGTGGTCACTGATCCCGGCGATGATGATCCCGTCAACCCTCGCCCTGGCACCATTAGGCATGCTGTCATCCAGGAAGAGCCCCTCTGGATCGTGTTTAAGCGTGATATGGTGATCACCCTGAAGCAAGAGCTCATCATGAACAGCTTCAAGACCATTGATGGCCGTGGCTCCAATGTCCACATTGCGAACGGTGCTTGCATAACCGTTCAATTCATCACTAATGTCATCATCCACGGTCTCCATATCCATGACTGCAAGCCCACCGGCAATGCGATGGTTCGCAGCTCCCCATCCCACTATGGATGGAGGACCATAGCAGATGGTGATGCTGTCTCCATCTTTGGTTCTAGCCATATCTGGGTGGACCATTGCTCCCTCTCCAACTGTGCCGATGGCCTTGTCGATGCTGTCATGGGCTCCACCGCCATCACCGTCTCCAACAACTACTTCACCCACCACAACGAGGTACTATTGTCGAACTACATCACCTATCAATACAAGCGAAATGATCCAATATCGAACACTCCTATAAGAGCAAACTAAGTTCATAAAGTCTGATGTAGATCAATGAACATGATAAAATTTCCACCAGTAGTGATACTCAGCTATGGGTGTTTCAAACTGGCTCAGTCCCTTCAATTGATTAATTCAAGTAACAAATCACCATTGTAGAGGTTGATATTTAGGCCTTTTTTCTTCCATTGGCTTATTTTGGAAAACTGTGACAGGTGATGTTATTGGGCCATAGCGATTCTTACACAAGAGATAAGGGGATGCAGGTGACCATTGCTTACAACCACTTTGGCGAAGGTCTCATTCAAAGAATGCCAAGGTAATAAATAATAGAAGGATTTTCAATTACTTGTTTGAGAAACTTCCATTTTCCAGTGAGAAGATGAAGCGAACAGAAGGGCTCCTTTCTCAAATCTTCTTGTGGGAAAATTGCAGGTGCAGGCATGGGTATTTCCATGTGGTGAACAATGACTACACTCACTGGGAGATGTATGCTATTGGTGGAAGTGCTGAACCCACCATCAACAGCCAAGGAAATCGATACCTCGCCCCAGTCAACCCCTTCGCCAAGGAGGTAATGTAGTCGATCATCTTCAACAACTCTTCAATTCCTCACGATCCAAATGCCATCAACTGCATTTCCATGTTGAGTACCTAATTTGGTACTTGGGATGAGCTCTCAATGGCAGATTGATCGTAGCCCACCATTGTATTGCCGGTTACCAGTTAGCGACCGGACACAGACGGGTTCTCACCATTGCTAGCAAATATCAATCTGTAGACTAGCTATTTCAGATTTATCTCCATTGGTGTTGTGCTGCAGCTATGACCGAAGGCGTCTATTTATTTTTGAGCTGAAATGCTTATTTAGTTACTTTGTGATTGGAATGGACAGGTGACCAAAAGGGTGGACACGGACACAAGCGTGTGGAAGGGCTGGAACTGGCGATCGGAGGGCGACTTGCTGCTGAACGGCGCCTACTTTACCCCTTCAGGTGCTGGTGCTTCAGCTAGCTATTCCAGGGCCTCCAGTCTAGGAGCAAAGTCATCTTCCATGGTTGCCTCCATCACTTCAGGGGCTGGTGTTCTATCGTGCCGCAGTGGATCTCAGTGCTAAATAGCACTGGGCTCTTCCTCTTGACAGTGTACACATTCCTTACACAGTCAATCACAACAAACACCATTATTCTCCGCTCCCTTCTCAACCTCGGCCTGCTTCTCCTTTTATAACTGCATTCATGAAGCAGGTGCGGAAGCGTTGTTCAATCCAATTGTTGCAATGTATCCTCCCTCTGTTTCTCTTTCTTTTTTATTTTTACCTTTCCATGGTCTTATCGTCGCCACTGCCGCCGCTGCTTCCCCACCACAGGATTGAATGTTCTTGGATTTTTCTTTCTTTTTTCTTTTCTCCCTTTAAAAGCCGATGATACGTGCATGATATGAATGTTGAGCATGCAAACTCTGTTACAGATGCATATAGTGAGTGATAAGTGTAAGTAAGTACTTTTTACTGGAAGGAAGCAAGTTCTTTCCTTCTGCAATCAATTAATGCTTGTTTACTTTTCTTGTCTTTCTACCTCCTTTTCTTATGTGATTTTCATGTGGAAAGCCTTTCTGAAGAGCATTGGATCTGCTTCCATACTAGCAAGCAGAAACAGAAGCTTAGGGTGCGTTTAGATGTTCTATTGAATTGAAACAGATATAAGTAATTCAGTAAAGTGGGGAATAACCAAATTGCAAGGTCTGATCTCCAAACTGCAATTTCATTACTTTGGTGTAGATATGGAATCTGCCTGGTTAGATAAATGGAAGTGTAGATCGTACTTATCATCTGCACATTGCCCTCAAAATGGGAGTAGTTTCAGTCAGGCTGCTGGGGTAACCCTGATTTCGGTCAGGCTGTAACGTGGGATCATTTCATTAGCAGGCCGAATATAGTACTCGATCCAACAACCCTTTTAAAAGTTGGTGGACCTCTCTGACAAGCGTGACTAACAAATTAAGAAAATAGTACCACATCACAGTCTAATAAAAATGGATATTACCCAAACTGAATCCCACCTACCACAAAATGACTGTTAATTGCACTTTTTGCCATCCTTTTAATCCATTTGTAAGTCACCGAAATTACTATACTTCAATTACCATGACTTTCAGAGTTATGTGGCCCATCCAGATAACGGCCCACTGTCAGCATCTCAGAAATATGCCATATGTACGGTGGAGATGGGAAGAAAAGTGCCAATTGCGCACCTAAGATGACCAGATAGTCTTTCATAAGATTGGATTTTCTAGTGTGTCAGGGCCCCACCTAAAAAACAAGGGGAGTTATTTGATACTCTAGCTTAGGTACGACGCTTGATACATAGGCAATTGGAAATAATACACGTGGCACATATGAATCAGAATTAAACTGATTGAATTATGAAAACAATTTTGGCTAAGTTACCTTCCAAAAATCAGGTTGATTAGACAATCCTAACCTCTGATATATGAATACTTATTTCTTGAAATAAGATCATGGATAGTTTTCATTTTTAACTATACAGTAAATATCCACCAATTTGATAGTCTGCGTATCATCCGGTCACACTGCCAGAGCATCAAAGTTTCTCTCTAAAAACAAACTAGAAGTCGACACTTTCAATGGGAATATCTTGGGCTCTAAGCCTGGCATGCAAAGTAAATACTAGGCCCATGTTCAGGCAGGCCCGTGATGAGTCAAAACATACGGGCCCAAGCCCATGATGATTATCCACAGCCCGAGCTCTGCCACCCTTTTTTGCGCAAGATCTGGGCTGTTCATTTAGTGTGTCCCATCATGCATGCATGCTATGACAAAAATACCCGAGCCCTGCCTGATTATGAAATGGTCTTTAATTTTAGACCCGCGCCCAGCAGTCGGTCCTAGTATTACAGTCCAAGCCCATTGGAAAAGCAGACCAGGCCTGAAGCCCGCATGGAGCCCGGCCCATTGAGAGTCGTAGTCGCCCACACGAATGTTAATGTACAGGTAAATGTGAAATTATTCGATACGCCACAGGCGTCACTATACTTGGTTTCAACTCCGACAATTAGGGCATAGGGTTAAGTAATCCAGACCGTTAACATGATGCATCCCACCATGATTGGGTCAAAACAAAAAAAAAATCCTATGATGGGAAGATCGTAGCCACCAATCATGGGACCTCTTTTCAATTAACCGTGGGCTATTGTTGCATTTACAGTCTACTTGTTGTCCATGAATGGAAATCGTACAGTTGACTCCGAGTAGGAGAAAAGATCAATGGTACGGATTACATAACAATGGGCCCCACATTGCCAGAACTTAATACCCGTGTATGTTGTGCAGAGATGCAGGTCAGGCATCATAAAATCCATCCTAATCCTATCCTATGTCAACGTCACCATTTCTCTTTTCCGTATACGCATATACAAGGAAATTGAAATGCCAACAGCTATTGGATTTCCAAACGGATATTCCTTCCTTGAAATATCATTCAGCCTCTACCCAACACTCCAAAAATCACTTCACTTGATTTCTCCAACAAATAACAGAATCAACGTTCTCTCCTAAATTCTTCTGACTCACTGAGTCAAGAACTTAGTTAAGAAGGAGAAATTGATGGGTCACACTCGTTCATGTCTGCACTCACTCTCATACCTGTTCTTGATTCTAGAAATGGTGGTGGGGGCCCACATCCCGACCACCCTCGATGGCCCATTTACTCCGGTCACTCGCCGCTTCGATCCGTCGCTGCGGCAAGGCAGTGACGACTTGCCAATGGATGATCCCAGGCTTAAGAAGAAAGCTCCCTCTGTCTTCCCCGACCAGATAGCTCTCGCCATCTCTTCGTCGACTTCCATTTGGGTGTCTTGGATCACCGGTATCATTCTTTCCTGTCCTGAGCATTTTGAATTTGCATTGGTTCGATTGCTTGTTGATTCTTCCTGTTTCATGGGTTTTTTATTTTTGTATTTTTTAATCATACTGTCGTATGCATCCATAATGCTGAAATAAATGAGGAGAATTTGATTTTTTTTTTTTTTTTTCTTATGTGTTTGCTAGCACATTGAGAATTTCCTCTTCGACTGTCAGTTGCCCGTGGAATGCAGTAATGACACTGATAAAAGGGATGTTGTTGAAATGATTAACGATGATTTCATTTGGCCTGTGTGCCATACCAACAAGCCCTACTTATTGGTGATTCTTGCAGTTCATCTAGCTGGCCCCACCATGGATGAGCAGGGCAATTGACCCATCCACCTGCAGACTTTTTATTGTGCATGTCATACTTTTGGGGGCTGACCATCAGATGGCCAGGATTGTCTTGCAGAGGCTTTCTTTTGCAGCATTTTCCATCCACTGTGGGGATCACCAGATGATGGCCCAGATCACCAAAAGATTCATGATACTCGCATCAATGGGATAATCACCTAAACTTTCGTGACTAGTTGGGACCAACCACTGCATTTTTCCTCCAGAAAAAATGGGAAAAAATTCATACCTTGTTGATGACTTACCTTGCTTTATTGTCGATCGGGTATAGAGTTATTATGGGGTGAGTTCAACTTGTGTAGGGGATGCTCAGATTGGGTCCAATGTGACCCCTCTCGACCCATCAACGGTTGCCAGTGAGGTTTGGTATGGGAAAGAAAGTGGAAAATATCCATTTGTTCAACGAGGGTCATCAACTGTCTACAGCCAAATGTACCCATTCAAGGGCCTTATGAATTACACTTCAGGCATCATTCACCATGTTCGACTCAAAGGTGAGAAGACCCATTTGTTCTCTGTGATGATGAATGAGTTTGTACTCTAATGCTTACTAATTCCGTATGAATTTTGTGCTAATCATTCATGATATGAATGTCTAAATTTTTGTATTGGTTTTTCCCAGGGCTTGAACCTGGGAAAAGATATTACTACAAGTGCGGGGATAGTTCATTGCCGGCTATGAGCAAAGAACATGTATTTGAAACTCTACCCTTGCCTAGTGCAAATGCATATCCTCGTCGAATAGCAGTTGTAGGAGATTTAGGCCTGACAAGCAATTCAACGACAACCATTGATCATCTCATTGAGAATAACCCTTCAATGGTATTAATGGTTGGAGACATGTGTTATGCGAACCAGTACCTTACTACGGGTGGCAAAGGCGCCCCATGCTTTTCATGTGCATTTCCAGATGCACCCATTAGAGAGACATATCAACCACGGTGGGATGGGTGGGGAAGGTAAATCTCATGTTCTTGAAAATTACACCGTCTTCAAAGTTCCAAAACCTGGGGACCAACTTGACTCAGTGTCTAGCCAAGTTGTGTCGACTCAATGACTCAACTAGGTATTTAAGTAGTATTTTCAACTTTCATATGCACATGTATGATTCACGAATTAACATATCGATGTAGCAATGGTCCAAATTCAACAAATATATGTCCATTAATCAGAGGCCAGGTTTATCTTTTCAGGCTGATTCTGGGAATATGATCAATCTACAGTGGGTCCCACTATTTGGCCGGTGCAGATTTTAGGTACATGACATGCATAGCATAGACCCAGCACTGTATTTGTTATATGATGCCTTGTGCCATATGATCCACCTATGCATAGATGTGCTTACAATAACCAAGGGTTGACATGCCTCATGCTGCATTTGAAGCTTCAAATTACTAACTAGTTGTTTGGATGCCTGTAAACAGGGCAACTTGTAAATGATTTACAGGGAAATCATTTACACTCTGCATTCGGATTACCTTTTTGCATGTAAATCATTTACAGGCTGTAAATGATTTACAACATTTAACACCATCTCATTTACAGGCAAAAAGGGGGGATTTCATTTACAGGCTCTCCATTTACAGCCTAATAGCTATATTTTCAAAGATTGTCACAGGACTCAATTTACAGATTACAGCCAAAAAGGACAGGCTGTAAGGGCCTGTTTGTTTTTTCAAAGCGATGGTAAAATACACTGTAAATAGTAATTATTATGATTTCACCGTGTTTGAAAATTCATAGGAATTTGTGCCTTTGAAACTGGTTCAAAAGAGATAATTTTAATTTTTGAACTGCAGGTAATGCATATGATATCCGTTCCGTCCATCTGTTTTACTACAATATTTTGAAGCATGAGACAAAAAATGAAGCAGATCCAACACTCAAGTGGCCCACGCCAAAAGAAACAGTGGCCCCACAAAGTTTTTAACAGTAAGTATTCGATTCCCTTTTTCGTATGACATGTCCACTTGAGTTTTGGATATGCCCATTTTTTTTTACTCATTCTATAAATTCAACTGGAATAATGGATGAACGGTGTGGATAAGCGAAATGCATCACAGTGGGACACAGATATTTTGTAATATTCTTGGTTTCGTGTCAAAAAGTAAGCAATCAAATCAGGTATGTTGTTGTAAATGTATGGGGAAAATTTATTACTTTTTTACACGGTATTTACGTGTTCACTGGAAAATCAAACAAGCCCTAAATGGTTTACAGTTTTAAATCATTTACCACTTAAACCATTTACAGGCATCCAAACGACCCCAAGGTTGTCGATCTTTGTTTATGAAATTTGGTTCACTGAAAGAGTCTCTAAACTGTCAAAATACAAGAAACTAAAGGCTTTTTTTTTTCCTACTGAAGCATGTCATCTCTTCCTTACGTAGGCTATGCAAATCTCATTAAAAAAACCGTTCATTCCCATTTATACACAAACAGAGGTCGCTAACAGTTCCCCAAAACTGGTGCTCTTTTAAATTGGCTGAAAATTTACTCTCAATTGGAAAAAAAAAAAAAAAAAAAAAACCATTAAAACATTGTTGATTGTCTACTGATGATCATAAATCTTTGATAAGGCTTTCCAACATGTGGGTTTATCATATAGAATTCTTTCATACTTTCAGGAACTTTGATTGTGTAACTAAAAACGACATGTAGTTTCATACTACAATGTGAATGAATTTGACTACACATATAAACAGGATTTACCCAAATTGATTTTGCATTATTTCCAAGCGTAGTTTTTAAAAGATCAGATTTTTTTCTGGTCTAAATTTTTCTAGTATATACAATGTGATTTAGAGTTTCCAATCATTTGCCTATTGTTTTCTATCATTAGGTTTATGGAACCCCTGACTTCAAATGTCCCTATGATGGTGATCGAAGGCAATCATGAGATTGAACCTCAAGTTGATGGGATCACTTTCAAATCTTATCTGACACGATTCGCTGTTCCATCACAAGAGAGTGGCTCCAATAGTAATTTCTACTACTCGTTTGATGCAGCGGGAGTCCATTCCATTTCATCTGTTGGGAGCATATGTCGACTATAATAGTACTGGTGACTGATGCTATCCCTTTCATCTATGGATTTTGGATTATTGCTATAGAGAAAGATTGATGGTCCATGAGAGCCATAGTCCTTGTGTTTCCATTGGTAGAAGCATGGGGGACCGACCATAAAATGACAGAACGTTCCAAGCTTTTAGAAGCTAAGGGGCAGCCATGAAATTTGAGAAATGTAGTTCTCATGGACTACTGGGACCCTGCTACTAGTACTTATTTACAGTAGCTCGAATTCACGGTTGCTATTCAATGCTCAGAATATGAATTCGATCTTTGTATACAAAGGTGCATGTGAGCCCCGTTGATCTGTTATTATTTCTAACAATGCCACCATCTTTTACAGGTGCCCAGCATGCTTGGCTAAAGGATGATTTACTTCGAGTGGACCGCAAAGTGACCCCATGGCTGGTGGCTGCATGGCATCCTCCTTGGTACAATAGCTATTCATCACACTATCAGGAATTTGAATGCATGAGGCAGGAAATGGAAGCACTTTGTATCAATATGGTGTCGATATTGTCTTCTGGGTCATGTAAGTGCCTTTTCAGATTTGTTCTTGTGGACCAAAGAAAGCTTTTATCCTAATGAAACAAATGATATTGTTTTCTTCTTTCTTTCCTCTTCACTTGTACATGTGCATAAGTTTGCATGTGTGGATAATATTATAAAGGACTCTGGAGGCTCTTGGGTGGGAGAGGAAGGGGTAGAAGGAGCAGATCAGTGTCTTAATGAAGATATGAGTGGGAAAATTAGGGGCCTGGGTTGCCAGCAGAAATGGGAGCTGATTAAAGAGGGTTGTCGAGTTCGAAGCCTCAGGTGATTTCATTTCAAGAAACCAAGCTCCAAGCTATGGACAAGGAGGTGATGGACTCTCTATGGGGAATTCAGTTCAAAGATTGGGTGGCCATTGACATTGTATGGTCTAAGAGGGGGGTGTTGTAGTGGAGTGAGACTCTAATGTTTGGGTGAAGGAGGATTGGTGGGGAGGGGAGTTGTCTCAGTGGAGTTAAGGATATGCTGACAGGATTCCAGTGGATGTTTACAGCAGCAGATGGGCCAAACCAAGTAGTGTAGAGACGAGATGTTTGGAGTGAGCTGAGCGCTATGCGGAACACAATGATCTTTCACGGTGTGCGTTGGGGGTGACTTTAATGTGGCAAGGTTTACATATGAGAAGTCCCGCGGCGAGAGGATCATGTGTAACATGAGAGACTTTTCAAACTGAGTGGTTTCTCACCAGCCAGTTGACTGTTGGGGATGTTAAGGCCCGTTTGGATACCACCAAATAAGTACTTTTTTTTTACTTACAGCAGTAGATAAGTAACTTATTGTGTTAAATGAGTTTGGTTTAAGATCAATTATAAATAACTTTTTTACTTGAAGTTACTTAATCACTTCAGCTTAACAAGTGGGAACAAGATAAGCTACTTCAGGCATAAGTAGCTTATCAACTTACGATCCAAATGCCCCCCTAAATATGCTTGTTTCAACGGGCAAGAGAGGGCGGTTTTGCGGACGAAAATCGATAGGTTTTTGTGTCAACAGGGTGGGTGTTTTCACTGATGCCATAATAGGGGCTGTCAAAGCCGATCTATGACCATTGTCCCATTCTCCTGGATGTGGAAGAGAAATCGGGGGTGAAGCTGTTTTAGATTCAAGCTCTTGTGGTGGACATGGAGGGCTTCTCGAAATGGTTAGGGAGTGGTGGGAATCTTTTGAAGTTGAGAGCTGTGCCGGTTTCAGGTTATGTCAGAAACTCTGACTCTTGAAAGGAAAAATCAGTATTTGAAAGGAGGTGTTGGGGAATAGAGAGGCTGAGATTGGAACAATCCTCGAGGGTATCCAAGACATTAACATTGAGGCAGAAAGGGTGGAGCTGGCAGTGGAAGATAAAGCATTAAGGGATAAGCTTACTCGCGATTACATTGATCGCTTTTAAAAAGAGGAAAGAAATCAAGTGGCAGCAACAGTCAAGAGTTACATGGTTAAAGGAGGGTAACGAAAACAAGAAATTCTTTCACACAGTACAAGCGCTCGGGCTAGAAGGAACAAGATTAGCACCATGGTGGTGGAGGGGAAGAAGAAAGAGGGAAAGATCAAGTGTGCAATGTAGTGGCCCATTTTTTTAAAGGTTGCTAGCCGGGCAAAGTGTGGTAGAGGCCCAAGCCTGGACAACTTGGAGTTTAATCGCCTATTTTCTATGGAGGCTAATTCGCTCGAATGGCCATTTTCCGAGGAAGAAGTCAAGGCTGCAGTAGACTCTTTTGGGAGGGACAAGGCTCCAAACCCTAACAACTTTCCATTGCGGTTCTTCTAGGTATTTGGATGTAGTGAAAGGCAACGTGTTGAGATTTATGGCGAAATTCTTTGAGAGGGGAAGGCCTTTGGCAGAGCTTGGGATGTCTTTCATTGCAATTATTTCCAAGGTAGCAGGTTGTAGAGATTTCAAGGGGCTTTAGACCGATTAGTCTATTGGGGGGACCTTATAAATCCTAGCCAAACCCTTAGCAACCAAGTTCCATGCAGCTTTGGCAAGCATCATCCTCAAAAGTCAGGGTTTGTTATCGTAGGAAGACAGATTTTGGACAGTGCCATTACCCATGAGTGTATTGATTCCAGATATAAAGAAGGTTTGAAAGGCATCATCTACAAGCTAGGCATAGAAAAGGCTTATGACCATGTAGATTGGAACTTTTTGGATTATATGATCAGGCAGCTTGAAGTGGAGAAGGAGGATGAGGGAGTGCATTTGTTCTACTAAGTTCTCAGTTCTAGTCAACAGATCCCCCAAAGTTTTCTTCAAAAGTTCGAGAGGTATTGATAGGGCAATCCGCTCTCCCCATTCCTATTTATAGTGTTGGTTTTAGCCTTGGACATAAATGTGGATAGAGGTCAGGAGATTGGCCTCATTCGAGTATTTAGGGTTGAGAGGACTAGTCCCTGATATCCCATCTCAATTTGTCGACGACACTATCATATTCTGTAAGGCGATGCAAGTATGATGGAAAAGTTGATAATGATGATATGATGCTTTTGAAGTGGTTTTGGATCTAAAAGTTAACATAGCCAAGAGAGATGTTAGGGGTTCGAATGTCGAAAGAAGAGAAAGAGGTTAAGCAGATGGGAGAATATTTTGTTATGGTGTGGGCTCTTTTCCATCCGCTTACCGTAGTCTCCCTCGTTGCATTGGAAAACCTGGAAAGCATCTTTAAGACAGAGCTGTGGAAAAGATCGAAATGAAGCTATCAAGATGGAAGAGTCGTATCTCTCGTTGGGTGGCCAGCTAATTCTCATCAAAGATGCACTATCAAATTGCCTCTTTAATTTGTCTCTTTTCAGGTGTCCAAAATCAGAACTGGTCAAATTGGATAGATTAAGCCGTGATTTTCTATGGTAGGGTTTGAATGATCAAAGAATTTTTTTTTCTTTTGGGTTGGGGGAGGTTTGTAAGTCGTATGTAGAGGAAGGGTTGGCATCAGGGATGGGAGAAGGTTAATCTTGCGTTGTTAGGAAAGTGCTTGTAGAGGTTTGGGGTGGAGGATTCTTTATTGAGACACCATCGCAAATAAGTATAGGTGTGAAATGGGAGGTTGGTGGGTGAGGGATTTTCTTTATACCGGGCGTCAGAGATTTGGAAGGATATTCAAGCTATAGTCCAGGTTTAAGGATGGGGATACGGTTCTCCCTCGGCAATAGGGAGAAAATCCAATTATGGGAAAATGTGTGGGCAAGTGAGACCTCTCTTCAATCGGCATTCCCAAGATTAGTGCACCTCTCGTCAAAAAGCCAGATCATGGTTTCTAGATGTTTTTATTTCTAGAAATGTGTGGTGGCATGGATGCCACACATTGTCATAGAAACTTGACTGATGGGGGAATCAAAGAGTTTGTGTCGCTCCTGGGCAACCTTCAAAACTACTTTTCGACGATGGGGGTTCATGACAGGATATATGGTTAAAAGACAAGTCCGATAGTTTCTCGATCCGCTCTTTCTATAAGATGCTTCCGTCCCCTCGGGGGG